>ADNK01000693.1:0-73241 GCA_000320545.1 Bigelowiella natans CCMP2755 | reverse complement strand
GAGGAGGAGGAGGAGGGAGGGGGGGAGGGTTGTGATGATGATGATGATGATGATGATGGTGATGATAATGATGACGATGATCGAAATGACATTAAAAATGAGTTTCAGCGCATACATTCAAAACTGAACGTGAAGAAGTCATAGCAGATAGTACATGATAACGTCAATGAAGCACTCATCATGTCATTTTGTCGTATTTTGGTGAAGGTGGTGGTGGGGGCAATAAGTCGATGTGCATGATCAGCCGTTCCATATAACTCGTTGTTTTCTTCTTCTTCACGGCTGCTATCATCCTTCTGCTTACTTACGCAGGGGTCAAGAAGTTGTCAGGGATAAGCTGTGGTGGGGTTCCAGCGTTGAATGGTTTCTGTTTGTGGACCAACAAGGCTATGCCCAGTCGCAAATATAATAATTAATATTATTGGTGATGATGATGATGATGAGAGTGATGGTGTCATCATGCATATTCCTTACGAAGCGATGATAGGAGGAGAAGTGCTATTTCATTTGGAACCAATACACACACACGCACGCACACACACACACATGCATGCATGCATACATACATACCTGGGTGTCGTTCAGGGTCATTTTTGTATGGATCATTAATGTCCTTCTGTAGGGTGTTGACTTCTTCCGTAGAAAGACTTCCGATCTAACTCAAAGCAACAGCAGCAGCAGGAGGGAAATGAAGACTCGTATAAAAGGAAAATGAAGACTCGTATAAAAGGAAAATGGTTGCTTCTATAAATGTACGACAGCCTGGTAAGACACCTCATTATAATGATTATATATATATATATATATATATATATATATATATATATATATGTGTATATATATCTTATGAATACGTAAACATTTTATATGCATCGCAAAAAAGTGTGAAATCTTTTTTAATTGTTGCTGCCACTCCTACTACTGGTAGTAGTAGTAGTAGTAGTAGTAGTAGTACCCTATATTCCTTGAGGATGCTGAGGACGTTGTCAACCATGTGCTGTTGATACAGTGCCCAAAAGGGGTCAATCGCGCCTCCAGCTGATGATAAATCATTTCCAATGTAAATGTAGTAATAATCCCAAATTGATGATGGTTCGCAGTAACAGCAGACTCAAGTTGCAACGGAAAATCCTACTACTACTAGATTCATGCTATGATCTTAGAAAGAGAACATAATAGCCGCCCTCACTCCCATGACCACCACCACAAACGCTGCTACCACTGCTACTACTACTACTGCTGCTGCTGCTGCTGCTACGATACTGTTTCTCCTTCCACTTCATATATATCAACAGCTAAACCTAGTTTACTACCTGCGAGCATTATCCGGGTCATTCCTCCAGGATGCTGCTCTATAAAGTCGGTAATGTCGTAAACTCCATCCCTACGCAACACAATAAAACTAAGAAGACAATATCGATGGGGTGAGGCGGAGGGCATTCGATAGGTAAGGAAAGGTTGGAAAAGAAATTGGATGAAGCTTAGAAAATGGAATTAGTTTCCATAATTGGCATCAGCACAAGCAAAAATGTGTGTTGCTATAAAAAGCAGCACTACTTGTAGGTGACCCAGATACGCGTATCCTTTGTTTTATGCTGTGCGACTTCGGAGCGCTGCAGTGTATGATGAAAATGATCAACTTATTAGTACATGAGTTTTGGATTGCTGCAGAAGTTGCTGCTGCAGGGTTACTGCTGTAAGTAAGTACCTCCATTTCCTTCTCTATCCTACCAAAATGAAATTGGGAGGGAAAATGGTGTTGCAAAACATACGAACCTTATAGATTGGGAGGGAAAATGGTGTTGCAAAACATACGAACCTTATAGATTGGCCAGTTCTTTTCGTCCTTCATACGTGCCTTTGACTGTGCCAAACTCAGGATCAGTGAAACTTCTTCAAAAATGCTTAATGAGAGCGATCTCGTTTCCATATTTCATGTCATGTAATATAATACGTAGAGAACAGGTGTGCAGCTAACCTCTGCATAGTTATTCATCGTCATCATGCCAACAATTCCTGCTCCAGCGATGACGCTCGCCGATCCTATGTACATGAATGTTATTCGTACAAGTAATAAACTTGATCCAAATAGCTGTCATACCTCTTGAGAATAAAGATAAGCGCCGATGCGTTATGATTGCCGAAGCCCTCCGTCCCCATCGATACAAGGTGCGCAACCGATGCTGCATGTCTGCCTCTGCACTGAAGCGGCGTCTTCCGCACGAGTTGATGGTTCTAGGGTCTAGGGGTTGCTGGATATTATTATTGTCGTAGACGTGGAATTGAGGCTATTTTGTTGGTATTTTGTTCCTCCTAAGGTTGAAGAAAGTTGCATACGAGTACTAGATCTAGATCTATCAAAGGAGATCGGATAATTTTTACACTCACGAACGCTGATACCCACTTCAGGTTGTCGATGCCAATCCGAACCGAATTCCTACCTGCGACAACTATTGAAACTCTAAATTCCCCATAATAAGAGCTACGCTTGTAGCACAACATAGCATAACTCAACTATTGTAAATCCGCAGCATCATGGGATGTACAGCTTCCAAGCCTTCCGGGCCGATCATTAGACAACTTTTCGAGAAGAATTCGGTTAGTACGATGTCCAATCTCCTCTGGATACATATTTCGCAATTGATGTTAAAAATCCGGATGTCTTTTTTTGTTGTATTTGTATGCTTCATGACGTTGTGTTCTTTGTTCCAGTCAACGTACACTTATGTCGTTGCGTGTCCTTCTACGAAGGAATGCTGCCTCATTGATCCTGTTCTTGTCACGGTAACATACAGATTCCAAAAATTGAATGGAGAGCTGGTCCAATTTAAATGCCACACAACTTGCAATTTCTGTATCCTATGTCGTCGTCACTCATAGGTGGAGCGTGATCTAGAATTCATCAAGAAAGCGGGCTATACACTCAAGTAAAACGACGACGGACAACGCATAATACTCGCCTACCTCCATGATGTTGATGAAGACTAGTCTAGAGACAACTTTGTGCCATCATCATTACCTTACACTAAAGAAAAGTATAAGTGAAAACCTCCCTTTGTCGTCTAGGTACTGCTTAAATACCCACGTGCATGCTGATCATATCACGGGATCCGGAACAATTATAACAAAGAACCCAACGGTTAAAAGTGTTATTTCTGAAGCCTCAAAGGCAAGAGCTAACAGAAAGGTAAGTTGTAGCTTGCAGGATTAGTAGAACTTGTAGTAGAGGTAGTAGTAGAATAGTGTGAGTAGTAGTAGTAGTAGTAGTAGTAGTAGTAGTATTAGTTGGTAGTAGCAGTAACGTTGGTAATAGAAGCTTACGATATTACAATACAAACTTACTCAAAAAATGATTGAAACACACACACACACACACACACACACACACACCTGAGAATCCCAAATTAAATTAACTGTACACTCTGTCCATACAAATTTGCTAAAAATATGCACAATTAGATGCAGCATACGTCTTGCTGCAACATATTGGGTTTTTGGGCTATAGCACAAACACCCATGTACCTGATACTACTCATACACTATGAATCATCAGGTAAAAGATGGTGAAGAAATTAAAATCGGTTCCGTGAGAATAAAAGTTCGGTCGACACCGGGACACACAGCTGGATGCGTAACATACGTCATCGCTGGTGATTTTGCAGCCTTTACAGGTGATGCACTTCTTATCAATGGCTGTGGACGGACAGATTTCCAGGAGGTAGTACTGAATTTTGCTTCACTAGTCTTGTTGCCGTAGTTTGCTACTTCCACCACAGCGTCCAGCCAACTGCACTTTGGTAGAATGTTTGTCTGCATTTGCATTTGACAGTTGTCGCACCTCAACCGAAAGATATTTCCATATGCAAAGTACAATTAAGCTTCTCCTCCTCATCATATGCATTTTTTGGTTCTTTTTCTTCCTGTAGGGTAATCCTGGCCAGCTCTATGACTCAGTGCAGAATAAAATCTTCAGTCTCCCTCCGGAATGTAAACTGTATCCTGGTCATGACTACAATGGCTTCATGTCCACTACAGTTGCTGAAGAAAAAAAAAATAATCCTCGCCTCACACTGTCCAGAGATGGTAATAATAATAATGATAATAATAATTAATAATAATATCAGAGTAAGGTGTGCTCTTTTATGGTAGCTAGTAGCAGCTACCTACTGTTTTTGGGACACCGTTCAAACTTTATTCTTCACGTTACTCTATATGGGATAGATCGCAACCATCATTTCCTATGTTTTCTATTTTATATGTGCCGCATAAACTACTTCCTGCAGTATTCTAATTCTTTCCTGATTATCCTCGATGATGATTCTACTGTAGATTTTATCAAGCTCATGAATAAGAAGTTCGATAAATCTAACAAACCGAAGCGTATGAAGGAAGTCTTCCCGCGTAACATGATTTGTGGCTATCCTGAGCCTAATGAGATGAAGGCGTGAAAGGAAAAGGTTGTGAATGACGCCATTGCTGTTGCCAGCTTTTCATTTTCTCAAGCATTTCCAAGATGTACCCGCACGATAGGGCTATATAGCTACACGTACGTAGTATGTAGGGGAATGTGTGGACACGCGAAAGCGTGAATATCCAGTATCGTATGCCAGTTGACGGCCGACAGTACACGAATCACACAAATCTATGCTATGGAAGTGCTATTGTGTATTAGATGAACACGCAAACATGTGCTGGGAAGCATGCATTCAAACTTCTACATCGCGCTCGCTGCAACACCGGGATCACTGTCTTAGTGCGTGCATGTGGTGGTGCCCGCGCAGCATGCGTACGTTCGGATTGCATTGCTGTGGTGTTTATACGTACACATTGTACTAGATTAGATGGTGGTGAGCCCTGCTAGCTAGCCTGCATAGTTGTGACATCTAGACACAGCATGCAATGTGACATGTGCAACACACACACAACGTGACACATTACTATTGCATGTGTGGGTCATGGTTACGTTGTTGCGCAGCAGCGCAGCACGCAGACTCCGTTGTCACGTGATGGGAATGTGCAGTCGACTGCATGCATGATGTGCATGCATGTACGTAGCGATGCGATGTCGACCGTTTGTTGCGTCACAAGAATGAACTATTATAACTGTTGCGCCGATCTGCATGCAGAGACAGAGCATGTCTACAGCCTTCAATGGCTACACAGCGTGCACACTGTGCGAACATGTGTAGCTCAATGCACGTGTTCTTAGCTACATGCTTGCATATGTGTGGTATATAGCTCTATAGCCTTTAATGGCTATGCACATGTGAGACAGCAGATGCGGTGATGATCTGTAGCCACGTACGTACAGTGATAGTTGTGATCAACTGCACACAATCATGCACGTTGCTTGAACACGCTTGCGGTGTGCAATTATTGCAGGCCATAATGGCCACACACAAAATCACAACAAGTTGGTAATGCATGCTTGCGCGCATCTACACGTCTGGGCGTGCATTTGAATGCGTAAGTTACAGACATGCGTGCATCAATCATCACATTCCTTTTCCGCCATGCATGTGCCAAATGAACATGTTGAGGTTTGCACACACATGTGCTGCAATAATCATTGCATTCATGAGCTAGGTGACTTAGATTGGTGCGCGGCTTCGTATCGTATTACTGCCGTCAAGCAGTGTCATCCACGCGCAAGAATCGAAGCCTTTCATTTCCCTTGCGAAGCATGCACATTGTTTGCGTTGATCGGAGTGAAATGCATGGTCTAGATGGTGTTCGAATCTGACATGCATAGCAGCCAGAATGATTATCAAACCGTCAAGGGACGACATTTAATTGGTGCATGTTGCAACCCGTGAGAAGGCCGGTGGGTGCCCCGATCAGATCTGACATGGATATGTGAGTTGCTGTTGCTACATTTACAACATGCTTTAGGATCAGTAAATAGTACATCTGCTGCCGTCTATCGTTGCTGTGTCCATTGTCGTCCACCAAACGGCACCGCCCTGTTCTTCGTGGATGTATTTGACAGAAAGAGATCTGCGGTTCCCCCTGTAGAATTGACATCCGCTCGTCTAGCACCAAATCCAGTATTGCTTTCTCGTATGCCTCCACCGATGTCCACATCACGGCCATGATAGTGAGAGTTGCGGGCAGAACTAGATCTTAATTTTGTGCTCCCATGGGTGAAGATTGAGCTGCTTCGTTGCAGCAGAGAAGAAGCAGTAGCAGGCGCTATCGAAGACTCGGAAAGATCTCGCCGTTTCTTCCCATTAAATATGTTGCTGAATAAAGAGTATACACCGTCGCATAAGCCCCAAGCCAGCATTGTAATCGTTAAGATACCGCTGAAGAAGTGGTTTTTCATCTGATCAGAGAGATCGCGGAATCCTGATGTTTGGGATCCCGAGAATATCATCGCTCCACTATCGATCTTCTGTTCTAAATTCTTGAGGCTTGTACTGAAAGCAGCAGCCTGATTCTTGATATCTGATTGAAGTTTCTCCATATTGAGCTTAGTTTCTCGCTCCAGCTTCTCAATATGGATCTTTTGGACATTAATCGATTGGGTGAGGTCGGATATGCGTTCTTCTATCACCTTGCATCTGTCGTTAAGTTGACCAAAAATTTCTGCCCTATATTTCATCATATCTCTTGACATTGCCTTCTTGAACTCATCGACCAATTTAACCTGCTTTTCAGTGTAAAGAACACGTCTTTGAAGTAGTCCTGGCTCCTCATGTGTGTACCTACGCGATGGAGACTTCCCCGGTGACGATGAAGATGCTTGTCGATGGGGATTGTTGATCTTCACATCTCGCCTTTTTCGATTCGTCCTCTCCCCTTGATTAATTTCTGAGAAGGCTCCCATATCTTCTTGATTAGACAAATTTTTGTACGTTTTCTGCTGCTGACCGTCTACATAGTATCCATTATCGGTGCTGGGGTCTTTACTGTGACCACTTGTTCCTCTCCCATCTTTCGGTCCCATGCTTGAGTTACTCTGATGATTCTTATCACTCCCCGCTGACGTCTTTTTATTAAGGGGTGGTTTGCGTTGGTTTGGAGTAGGTCTGATCAACCAGTTATTCTTTGCACCTCCTGTGCTGATTCCCATGACAGTACTCAGATTGGATACGCTGGAGGAGAGAGTAGAATTCCCCCCCCCCACTACCTCGTTGTGATTATAGTAGGGAGAACTCATAGCTCTCGCTGTACTCGGGTGGTGACGTTGATAATGGTGGATATCTCCTTCGGGCGCGATTCGAAACGATCCCTTTTTTGAGTTGTTCCCGTGGTTGTTCACTGTTGTTGGTGCATTTTGGCGCTGCTCATCTGGTCGTATAATTGACGTTTCTTTCGACGATAGGCTTTGCTTTGCCATGCTATTCAAGTGGGGGTGAGATTTGGTGTTATTATTGATTTTTTTCATTTCATGAATATGAGCTTCACTCCCAGGCGTCGTTATGTCTGAGACCGAATCCCGTGGAAAGGAAGAGAATGTGTTCTTGTTCCGCTGGTGGAAAGATGCCCCCCCTGCCATATTTTGCTGCTGTTGTGGTGTCTGGTGTTGATACCCTTGGTAGCCTGGATTTCCCTTGATTTCGTGTATGGGATCCATGCTATTCCTTTGAATCATCACTGTTGGATTGGAGCGTCTTTGGATGATGTCCTGCTTCTTCCGCCTGGCGCTGACTGATTCCATTAGGTGTGTTTTTGACTCAACCCGATGCATAAACTTCCCCACAGCATTATGTTTGCGTCGATTAGACCAAGCGTGTGTGAATTGGCGTTGACGCCTTTGAGAAGAAGAAGAGGAGGAGGCCATGGAGATCCCTCTCTCTCTTGTAGTAGTAATAATAATGTGGTGAACAAACCAGCAGCCTAGCTAGGCGTTGCACTGTTTGTCGTTACACTGTTTGTCGTTACACTTTCTCCACGTTTGATCAAGGATAATTATTATCTACGAAGTATCATAAATAATATATCCGTAAGTCTGTAGCATTCGATTTGTTCACCTGCTCATTGCTTTTGAGTCTATTATTATATGATATAGTTGGTATGACTTCGAATATTTGTTAACCGGCGAACCACCTCTGCCCATCTTTTTTAGATAATAATAATTCTTGTATTCTTCGGGGAAAAAACAGCGAAAACAACAACAACAACAACAACAACAACAACAACAACAACAACAACAACAACAACAACAACAACAACAACAACAACAACAACAACAACAACAACAACAACAACAACAACAACAACAACAACAACAACAACAACAACAACATAGCTGGGAAGTCAAGGGCGCGAAAAGATTAACTAACTAACTAACTAACAACAACAACAACAACAACAACAACAACAACAACAACAACAACAACAACAACAACAACAACAACAATAACAACAATGGTGTCAGGAGCATTGGAGCACAATCATCAGTGCGCATTATGCATGGCCGACCCTGATCGACAACTGCAACGTCGACTGAACAACAGAACAACCCGAAGCAAGGCAACCTCTGTTATCGCAAAGCGGGAAATCACAAATGCTCGCCAAGCCAAAATGCTGCTCATCCGGCGATAAACCATCAACATATTTGTCTTTTTGGAGAAACTTGAAATACACTTTTCGTTCCTACTTCTACAATTCACAGCCCTGTAATTATCAACAGGGCTTGCGTCGTGGGAGGAACTATGCTCGATGGACCCCAGAGAGGTGACTTCTTGTCTCCTCGTGTTTTTGTGCTTCCTGACATCACCATGATCATCATGTACATTGAACATTGAACATTCAACTGAGCATTGATGCAAAACAACGTGCGCGAGAACCACATGTAATAATCTCAATAGTCGGGAGGGATCCTACTAAACATGATGCAACGAGCTAGGACGACGGGGCAGTACTTGTTCACTGAAGCGCTGAATCCAAACAAGTAAGTTTAATGTAATTCAGTCGTGGTGGTGGCCACAAATACAACAGGGGACTGCTAGAGGGTTTGGGGGCAGCAGCAGCAGCAGCAACTTCACCGCGCATTCAACAGCCAATAATCTATTGTATATCTAAGTCGACAGCATTTCTTTGGTTGATGGGAGACATTTAATTGTTGTATTTATTGTTTTGGAATTCCGCAGTACCTTCGATCCAACGAAAAATACTGAGCGGATGTCAGGTAACATAACACTACTACATAAACTTAAATGAAGAATAAGAAGTGGGGTATATCCATACGTCAGTGCAAGGACACACACACACACACATGCACACATGCACACACATGCACATGCACAATATTATGTATAATACCATCTATAATAGTTTGTGAGGCTGCTCCTTCGGAAGACGAGCGTCTGATATGCATTGAAATGTGTGCACGTTCGCGTGTGCTTGTGTGTGTTTAGAGGTAATCCCCGAGTTTGCCCCAGAAAAAAGACGTGAGATGTCAGAAAAGGAGATCAGAAAGGCTCGTGAACTTGCAGCGGAGAACTATCTCAACAGCTCTAGGAGTACTACTTTCCCGAACATTCAGTCTTACACGCACTCCCCCCCCTTCCCCTCTCTCAAACGCGCGCACGCACACACAGTTTGTGCGCTACAAATATATTGAGATATCTAGCCGTACACGTAAACTCGCACCAGTACAGAGACCGGTTGAGAGAGAGAGAGAGAGAGAGAGAGAGAGAGAGAGGGACACAGAGAGAGAAGTATATTGAGGAAACAGGAGAAAAGTCGGTCACTTGTCTCCTCAATATAAAAATAACAGTTCACGATAATCACAGACAACAGCGAATATAGAGTATAGAAACAAACAACCAAATGTCAGTTAGCATCATTTTCGATTAGTGTGTCCTATTTGTGATGTTCCTGGTTCTTACTTACTACTACCGTGCTCTATAATCATCATCAGAGGGTGAAGAAGTAATCCAAAGGTCTATCACTGATTTGGATAATACGCCGATAATGGGTAAGAAGAGGAAGAGGAAGAGGAGGAGGAGGAGGAAGCAGCAGACCTTTTGCAATAGTAGGAGCAGTAATAGTTGTAGTAGTAGTAGCAGTTGTGGTGGTAGCAGCAGTAGCAGCAGTGGTAGGTAGCACTAAGGTGATGATACAGGTGATGATGACACCGGTAGTTATTTCTTTCATCAACTTCTCTGTCTACTATTTTTTTATTGACGACTTGTGTAATTTCACTTTGGTAAATACCGTGTAAATTGAAAGATTTACGCCCTCATCGGCATCTCCTATTATTGTCTGTTATAACCATGAAATCATGGTGATGATGATGATCTCATTCTTTTAGATGGCGTGGTGGCACAGCGAAAGAAGGACCTTTTCGAGATTACGACCAATCTCTCCAAAGCGGTACTACCATTACTACTACTACTACTACTACTTACTACTACTACTACTACTACTACTACTACTTACTACTATTTACTACTGTTGACTACTTCTAGTACCTCTAATTTTGCGACAATAGAGGGATCTAACTACTACTTACAGTACAAATGTTTTGAAACAAAAAAATCCTATTCATTCATTTGCGAAAGATGTTGTCGTATGCAACCATTGTTTTTCTCAATTTTCTTTTTCCGTAGATATTGAGGGAGGTGCTGCCCAACATCACGAATATCAAGATTCCACCCAGGGTTGATATTACCTCTGCATTGAAGCTACCATTTATAATAAACGGCAATATTGATGATGATGATGATGATGATGGTGGTGGTGGTGATAATAGTTGTGCCGGGAAGGGTGGTGGTGGTGGCGGTGGTGCACATAGTGAAAGACATCATATGTATACTATTTACTGCGGATTTTTCACAATTTCTACCTATTACTCGAAGAACATATAAGAATATATATATATATATATATATATATATATATATACATCTTAAAGAATTCGAGTAGTCTTCTCTATTGCAACTACTACAAATTCTCACGAACGAAAGCACAACAACAAATGTTTTATCGCCGATTGGTATTCTCCTTCTTCTTCTTCTTCTTCTTCTTCTTCTTCTTCTTCTTCTCATTCTTCTACCTTTGCTATTACTACTACTACTACTACTACTACTACTACTACCACTATTACTTCTACTTCTACTAGCGTAAGGATGAGAAGGTATATCAGAGCAAGGGATCTGGAGATGTGGCATTGGTTGTTCCACAAACCATTTCAACACAATCATCAACAAATATCAAGTATCTGATTTAATCATATCAGAATTTTATGTAAAAGAAAGCACAATAATCTCTCCATATGAAGCATGTCTAGTAACTATGATCCTCCTCCTCCTCCTCCACCACCTCCTCCTCCTGCTCCTCCTGCTCCTCCTCCTCCCCCTCCTCCCCCTCCTTCACGCAGTTAAAAGGCATTGAAACCCACGCTGCAATAGAGAAGGTACGATGATGAGTCCCATGACTATTTGTGTATCACGTGCATAAATTAATATAAACCCATCCCCCCCCTTCCCTCCCTGTTTATAACAGCTGTACAACACCTCTACATCACAGTATGTGCCGATGATGACTCATAATGATAATAAAACATAAATGTATTGGGTTTGTTCATATCCAAAGATCCTCCATCACCGCCAAAAGCTTCTGTCTAGATTCCAAGACAGCAAAATTGATGGCAAGGATGATGAGGAAGGGGAGGAGGAGAAGAGAGTAAAAGCAAAATCGGGTGAGAGGAAACAAGACATTGGCAAAAAACTACTGAATAGAGAATACGGTTGGTTGGTTATGTTATGATGTTGCTTACGCTGTGAGTTTTGCCCTTTTGGAGATACTACATCATCATCATCATCATCATCATCATCATTATTATTTAGTCTTCTTCACTGTTACTTTTGGGTGTCCTTCATTGACCTGTTACAATCACACAACAGAGCACGTATTAAAAGACATGCAAACCGTCAGTAATGTTGATATTATTCTGTTGGTAGATACTGCGCCACTATACTCTACACTCCGTGGTGCTTTACGGTGAGTGAGTCCTCCTTTCATAAGAGATTGACCATCTTTAATAAACATCGTAGTAGTGCAGCATCTTGATAGAACATCACCAATTATAAGTAATCTCTTACTTCTTGCAACCAACCGATATACATCATTTAGAATGGCAACAAGCTCGTATGACACAGCGATCATGAATGCACTTCACACCACCAATAAAACAATTCTGGTTGTTTAGTAGTAACACACATCAACATAGAAGAGAGACCACTACTCTGATAAGGAAGAAGAAGAAGAAGAAGATGATGATGATGATGATGATGAAAGCTCCTCCTTTGATATGATATAATATGATGAAATTATTGTTAGCAGCTGTGCGTGTTTGAGCAAATAAGAGGGGAGGGTCTTCGCCTTGCATTCCCTTCCTCCTTCTTTTCTCCTTGTTATTTTGCCATCATACTGTGGCCAAAGAATAAAGGAATTTCCACTACTCTAAGGGAAGGGAAGCAAACAATTATTCCAATTTGATTTCGGATAACATAAACCACTTTCTTCTTCTTCTTCTTCTTCTTCTTCTTCTTCTTCTTCTTCCTTAGGCTGCATGCTACAGCAACCGGTGTCTCGCAAACCTATACTTGAGAAACTACAAAAAGTAAGTTGGAAAGAGGAAGAAGAGGGAGAGCGATTATATATATATATATATATATATATATATATATATATTAATATATATATTATGTGTGTATATATCTGGAGAATGGACGTGGTTGATGGTATCTAAACACCAGAAATAACAACTAGGTTCTTTTTCATAGTTATAAACAGCTGTTACTTGCTTCTTCTTCTTCCTTTGATGATGATGATCATCATCTTGAACAATCTAGATGCATGGCAGATGCTTTTGTGGCAATAGATTATTACTGGGTTGAAGTTGAGAACCATGTACGATAAAAAGAGTCAGATATAGGACACACCCTAGCACATTCACACTCGTAATAATACGCAACAACCGTAACGTCGCACCTTACTGAGATTATCAATGTAGTTCCACAAAATACGGTCTTGCGTGTTATTATGTGTTGCTACTCATCACCTCTCTTCTTTTTCTAAGTACATCTCTTTCTATTGATTGTAGCATCAGCTCCAGCAGCAGTAATAGTAGTTGTTCATGTTGTTGTTTTTGTTGTAGCATAGAGTGATTGCAGTCACATTTAATACAACCTATATATTTCTACTTCAGATATTACCACATCTTCCTGAGAGCATTCGTGAGAGATTTCTGGTGAGTATATCAACCTTTAGAGAGCAGGAAAAGGTAATCAAAGAGGGAACTGAAGAAGAAAAAGGAGAAGAAGAAGGAAAACACTCTGCCAAGGAGAAGAAGGGTGGTGACCACGATAATCAAGGACAGCAGTCACATCGGCATCATTATCATCATCATCATCGTCATCATGAACTAGCCCACCAGCTTCAAATTTACTCAAAAAAAATCTACA
The DNA here is from genome assembly GCA_000320545.1 of Bigelowiella natans CCMP2755. NCBI lineage: Eukaryota > Cercozoa > Chlorarachniophyceae > Bigelowiella > Bigelowiella natans. Next base: position 59,820 of record ADNK01000693.1, on the reverse strand, counting down.
AAGTTGCACGAAGAGGTAAGGAAAAGCTGGTGCATAAATGATGGAGTACAGAGATGAAAGAAGAGGGGGAGGATGAGGAGGAAGAGGAGCTGTATGACGCTCTCTATAGCCTGCATTATAAATAACTATTTTACATTTATTTTTTTGAATATAATAACTCACTTTTTTTGGGGTACTACTACCACTTCTACTACGACATATACATATACATCTATGATACCGTAATTTTAAAAACAACACGCAACCCTGCTGGTATAATATCTATACTTCTTGTAGGAGCGGAGGCGTGCATGCACATTGGGGATATGTGAGTAAACAACTTTGGTTCGCTTTTTATTCACGGCGACAGTACTTATGGCACTGAAAGTTATCATTACACTGCCTACATCAAATTTAAATACTTATAATATATGTATATGTATTACCAGCAAGCAGGGATTGCTCTTGTGCAAGATCGCTAGCCACCATTGCTTAGGCGACGATGATGATGATCATACCGTGGGGAATGACAATAATAATAATAGCGGCAAGTCAAACAGGTGATGGTGGTGGTGGTTTTAATACAGCAGCAAGATATCGTTGCATACCCCTCCCTCCCTTTTTTGAGAATAGCAGTAGAAGGACAGAGACAAATGCAAGAATCTGCAATTCTAGAATGTGACAATATATAATAATAATAATAATACCTTATGAAGTAATCAGGATTATTGTGCATTTGTTCTCCTAATGTTTGTTCTTCACGTCGGAATTATATTAAATGATGTTCGCTCGAGGAAAAGGAGGAGCAGTTTCTATCGATAATAGATATTAATAACATCGTTACTTCATCGCTCTCTCCCTAATTTCTCCCCTTTATGTTTCTTTGCTTATTCTTTGGTTGTTTCTCCACCATCACCACCTTCACCACACGAAGTATGCAGAAGATCGAAGAGATATATGAAAAGCTTCTCAGGACTAAGACAATTGAATTTGAGGCTACTTTCAATGCGACAATGCTAGCACAGGTGTGGTGGTGGTGGTAGTGCTTTGCTATGGAGGGGGAGGAGGAGGAGGAGGAGGAGAGAAAGGAAGAAGAGGTTGGAGGATTAGGAGGAAGGGATGGAAAGGGAACAACAGAGAGGAGATTGATGAATCAATTGTAAACAGTCTTTCCTTCCCCCCTCACTACATTTACTCTTTAACATGGGGTTGTGTGCATATCTTCTCTCACATCATCCTCCTCCTCCTTCTCACGATTCGTGGCGTTTTGGGATACTACTACTACTACCACTACTACTACCACTACTACTACTACTACGAAGGCCATAATAGACAGGGGGATTCTAATAGGTACTGCTACTACTACTACCACTACTACTACGACTACAGTGTGTTGTTGCTCAGAACAATAACTACTACATCCCAAACAACAATTATAATCATTATTCACATGTGCTATTGTTTCATGTAAATGGGCGAGTCTTTCTTCAGCTTCTGAAATCCGCCTCACAAGAACACTACTGCTGCTACATTTCTCATTTGCGAATGAACACGTTCTTCTGTGTTTTCATTTTCTCCTTTGCGAATGAACACGTTCTTCTGTGTTTTCATCGACTACTCCCTACTATACTAGGAGCTCCTATGAATCAGATGCTGGCAGCTTATAAACCTGAGCTGCTTTGCACGAATAACGTAGAACACCAAAAACACCATTAGGAACAACAGCAATAGCAACAACAACAATAACAACCTCTTATTTTTATTTTTCTGCAATTTCCGTTCTCCCCCCCTTTATCCTCTCTTCTCAACCCTTTTAAAAAAATCAGTGAAGGCATTCCCTTACATCGTCATCGTCATAATCATCATCATCATCATCATCATCATCATTATCATCATCATCCTTTACATATTGTGAAGATGGACAGAATCACAAATATTAAACATTTGTTGTTAGGTGTCATCGTCGTCCTCGTCCTCGTCCTCCTCGTCCTCCTCCTCTACCCATCATTTATCATGGAACGTGGCGATTTTGTATCCAGAATCAAAGCAATCTGATCTTATACAAGGCTGGGAGGAGAGGACGGTTAGGAGAGAGAGAGAGAGAGAGAGAGAGAGAGAGAGAGGGAGAGGGAGAGAGAGAGAGAGAGAGAGAGAGCAAAGGATTTACTGTTGTAATATTGGTTCCGTAACGTATAAACTCTTTTTCAACACTCCCCCCTTTCTCCCTCCTATGTGTGTGTGTGTGTGTGTGTGTGTGTGTGTGGGTGTGCGCGCGCGCGCGTGAATAAAAATACTAGACGATAGGCCAACAACTCGACAACATCTTTACTCACTCCCCAAGGTAAGAGAAGGAGAAGAAGGGGGTTGACTGCTGCTTTCGTTGCTTTGTTGTATGCGTGCTTGTAGTAGTGAAAGAAATAAAGAAGCAAGTGTTGGAAATTAAGGGAGAATCTGTTCTAATGTTCCATCATGTTTTTTTTTTTCATTTGTTTGTCCCTCTATTATTTCTTATTCTTCATCACCATCACCATCTTGAGCATCATCCACCCTTGCACTGCTAGGCTGCCATGGGACTCAAAAAATATTTATCGCCGTGATAATATCAAACTTTGTATCCGAAGAAAAGTAATGAGCAACCAATACGCAAAGATAGATAGTATTTGCTTGCAAACTATTTTCTCATCAATATACAGCTACTACTACTACTACAAATATTAACCAGTAATATTATTGATATATCATAAACTCGTCCTTCTCCGTAGGCACTAACAGCAACTTCTTCGTCAAATCAGTGTCCTCCTCCTCCTAATCTTACAAAAGACCAGCTAGTGTCTCGATTACAGGACGGATGGGATGAAGGTAAAGAATCAAATCATGATGCACACATCGTCGTCGTTTTCATCAAGTTCCAATGCACAAATCTTCCAGCAGTTTTGTCACGTCCCCTTTTTCCTTCCACCCCCTTCCTTCTCTCTTCTCTCTCTTGGTAATCGAAATAAAGGGGACCATTGTCTATTTTCTACTCACATCACTACGCTTTTCGTTTGTCTTTCTTTTTCCTTCGGGTATAGATGCTGTGAGTGACAACGTTGAGCAAAGCCACCATCACAATGATCAAAGCGAGATGGAAATGCTTACGCTTGGTGAAAACCAGTCATTGCTGGAGGTATTTATGTCTAACAAATAGAACTGAACTGCTTGTCATCTGTTTTTAAGTGCTTCTTTATGATTGGAAGTGCATTGGTAGAGCACAGCACTTGATGTTAGGTAGAGAAATGCATACACATTCTCTACTATATGGATGTGTTAGTTGAAATAATAGCTGATAATTGCATGATCATTATACACATCACCACTCTACTGAAGGTTCTACGGATAGACGGCCATGTGGTACCATGGATCCCTATGCTATATGCTGTTCCAAAAGATGGTCTTTCACCATCACGAAAAGATTGAAAGAGAGAATCTCCACCTGTGTGACTTCCATGTGACTATGCCGCATTCCCATTATCTTTTTATGCATGCATGTTCAAAAGGATTGCGATGTTATCCAAACAAATTGCCAGCATCAATGTATGAATGTTCTGTGAGCCCAGCCTGCCTTTTGTATCACCTATTAACGAGTAGCAGTTCTATATAGCATCCATAATCACGCATGTACACTTCCAAACTGCAACTGCTGTCATATGAATGGCATATTCACAATGACACCTTCGTGCCGCTTGCAACCTTGCTAGCTGGCCAGCTGGCTGGTGATGAGCGCAACGACTCAGTACGTACGCGCACGCATGTCAATGGTCACAATTTTCAGATTAATTGCCATGCTGATCTATAGATCTCTACTTTGCATGCAAAAGCCGAGCACAGCGGTGTGAGTGCATGACATTTGTTGTCAACGTGTAGATGTTTGTTAGTTGTTGCCACGACGTTAAACATCTAACAGATCATGTTTAGTTTTGCTTGCTAATCCTACTGATCTATCTTCTGACCGCCATAACTTATTCGTGTATCGTAATTGTTTGCTGCGCATGCTGAATTAGCCAGCTATCGCTACATCTAGATTTGCATAACATCTTTGATCGCCTTTGCTGATGTAACTTGTGATGCTATAGTTGCTGTGAGTGCAGTGCACATTTATTCCATAGACACTTTCTCAGGTCACTACTTATTCTGAGTAGTGTGGTGGTATAAAACTGGCGTACAGCAATCAGTGCTGCAGTAAAATCGCAGTTGCCCAGTTTCCAGCATAAACCTTTTCAATTCGAAGTTCCTTTATTCTTGGTGACAAAAAATCCGCTTCTTTATCCCTTTGCTTGTTACATCCTGTTACATAAAACTTGCCGATTACCAACGTTCTCCTGTCATTTGCTAGTTTACATATTACTTCAAACTAGTCATTCCACAAGAGATATGAGCAGTGTACAATGGTTGTGACCTTTTTTTGCTGGTGCTGCTATACGCATAGGTTGCCACACGATTCGCTCATTGTCTCTGCCAAGTTGTCCATAGTTGTTACGGCCCCATCCCCACAACTCTCCCCTACTATCAAGTGCAACACAGTGCTCCTTTCCACTGGCAATCTAGAGGGAGAGCGTTTTTTACAATGATAAAGCACAGATGATTATTGAACAATACACACACACACACACACACACGCACACACACACACATATATATAAATATATATATATATATATATATATATATATATATGAATTATAGATATTGATTACATATGTGTGTGTGTGTGTGTGTTTGTGTATTGGAGGCCGGTGAGAAGGCAAGAAGATTTGTAGAGGAAGAGGGGTTTGCATAGAAAAACCCGTCAATAAATCAGTTGTTGAGTTCTGACCTCTTGGATCACCACACTCCTTTCTGAATCTCCTCCTCTCTTTGTTCCCTGCTGCTCCTTTCGAGGCAACCCCTTCACTATCATTGGCTCTCCATACTTTGTTCGGAGTCTTCTTCCCAGTTGTCCATTTTTATGTAGACCCCATGTGTAGACATTTCCATGTGATGTTAGGCACATTGAGTGATCTGCTCCGCATGCTACTTGTATTACTTCCTCGCCTGGTAACAGGCATGAGTCATGCAGGTTATTGATTCTTCGTAAACGCGTCTGGAATGAGGATCCATTGTGCCAATTTACGGAATGACCAAGTTGCATCCATCGGTCAAGGCCACAGCCATACACCTCTCCACCTTCGCTCACTAAGAGTGTATGTGCTGCTCCGCAAGCTACCTTAACAAACCGAACTGCGACTCCTAGGAAGGTGAAGAAGAAGCTTTGGTTCTATGTACGAAAACGAGGAGGAAGTAGTGATATGACCTTCGTTGTCATCTCTTGTTGCGCAAATAGGCATCTCGCGAAGAAGTAGAAGATTATTAAGTTCGTCGTGTTGTTGTCGAATGCTTCTCCTCTTCTCCATTCCCACCGTACTGGATGAGTAATGAGATGTATCTTCATTTACGTCGCCAAATAAGCTACCATTACTTCGTATACACAATAATATAGGTTATCGCGAAATTAGCTTCCTGAAAATATCCTCCAACGTCTATCTTACTTAATCTGTCAATCTTATATCGATTATTTTTCTCTTTCTCCCCCTTTTTACCTGGTGCTAGATTTGAAGAAGGAAGATGATGACGTTGAGGATGATGACGACTGCCGTTTCCCGCATTGGCCAAAAGTATTATCTCCTAAGGCGTAGGCTCTACCATCGGAAGACAAGCACACAATATGCGCGTCGCCAGCTGCTATATCAAGCAACTTTCCTTCTTGTCCTCTTCCACAGCTGCTGATATTAGCCTTGCTGCCAATTGCCATCGTTGCGGAAGGGTCAATGGCAATGGGTGTTGGGTTCCATCCAGTGTACTTTGACCAGTGGAAAAGGTGGCCTAAGCTTGTAAGGCCATAGACGCCATTACGGTTTGAGACGGCCTACCAAGGATAATAGCATGGAACGATTTTAGGAAGGAAAGAAATAATATATTTGCAGGTTTCTTCGCGCATTTCTGTTTGCTGTTTCATATGATTTTGAATTACGCGTATGATGACTTCTCCAGGCGGAACTCTCAATAATTTCACGGCGTCGTCGATCCCGTTGTTTCTCCACGTTTTCACCATCAAGCCCTCCCTATCTACCACTGTCGTTTTCCCCTTTCCAATATCTATATGCGACACAGAAGCAAGATGATGGCCGACAATAGGCTGGTTTTTGGGAGCGTTAGAATTCCCCAAAATCTCGCATGTAAAGGCAGCTTGCCGCTCACTAGCACAGGCCCCATGGCCGTAAACGCATGCAAGGTAACCTCCCGAAGCAACCAAAGGTAGAACTAAAGCTGTTGGTGCTCGACTGCATCTTCGTATTATCATGCCAATTGCTAGGTCGAGACGCATACGAATAAGGGAAATTCGTGAGGCAGCCATTATTATTCTACTGCTCCACCAGAGACCAGAGAGTATGGCGTCCACGTCGATTGGTTTTAAAGCCGAGTCGACTCGGGTTTAGTTCTTAATTCAGGCAATTAAAATTCAGAAAGATACACTAAATGTATTGTGTTTTATATGATACGACATACTTTTGTAACTAACAGCAAACTTAAAGGCCTTTTCTGGGCGAAGACATGCTAAATCAGCCAGAGTGGTATTTTTTGAAATCTTCGACATGATTCGCATGTCGCTATGGATAATTACATGGGAATTTTAATCTTAGATAGTAGTTTTCGAATGGCGGACCAAAGAGGGGTTCTTTCATAGAGAGCCTACTACTACCCCTTTCATCCTATTAAGTGATATCATCATGGGATACATTCCCCTTGTAATAACCGCAATAGCGCTTCTTCCACCTTGGATACGCGAGTGGGAACCGTACCACAATGAAATGAGACTTGAATATTTCAACATATGGGGAGGTGTGGTGGGTGCCATGGCAGCTACCTGCTATGGAGTAAGGATTATGCAAGGCAGAATGATTTGGCAAGAGCCTAAGGCTTGCGACAATTACGCACTAAGACCCCCTGTCGTGCGAAAGGATAAAAAGGGAAAGAAAGAGTTCATTTGGGGACATAAGCTCTACCCATGTTTAAGGTGTGGCAAATCTGTTTTCAAACACGATAAGAGGCCTGATTGTCTGAAAGACTGGATCATTGAGCAAGAAAGAAAATATAATTGCTTCTTTAAGAAGCAGAAAAGAACATTGAAATCATGGCATGAACAGGATGCAGCAGCAGCTCTTAGGGATATACAAAATTTCGAACAACCACGCATTAAGTCATCGTCTTTGCCAAAGCCGAATATTCGTATGCTTGCTCTTCAAAATTTACGTGAGTCCTTTTCGAGACCATATAACAAAATCAATGGCAGGGGATCCAGAGACTCAAACCTTGTACCATTACCACTTACCCCAACCACCTCTACTTCTACTGACGAAAGTAGTGGAAAGGTCTGGCTTGGAAACCTACGTCAAGTGAGCGACCCAGAGAAAATTTCTCAGCTAGGGATCACTCACATTATTAATACCGCTAATGCTACAATACCCACCCCGGCAAGGCTTGAATTAGAAGCCAGGGGCATCAGTATCTTGGAGTTAAATCTCAACCAAACAGGTGACGCATTCGCCTCCGAGATTGTGAGTGCTGCTAGATTCATACACGAAGCCATTCATAAAGATGAGTCGGTTCTGGTATTTGGTGGGAATGAGATCGGTGATCTTTTCTCAATTGCCCCACCCACCGCATTTTTGATGGCTTATCAGAATTTGGACCTGAAATCATGCCAGAAAACATATGAAAATCATATGGCAAATGCTCACGGCCGACCTCTTTCCCTCCTGGGAGAGCATCTGGAGGTCACCCGTAGGTTACGACAATTTCAACGCTCACAACATTTGGCATCGCTGCGTCATGAGTTTATGAATGTAGGAACGGCTCAGATTCCACAATCTTTAGAGACAGAAGGCATGCTGTGAGGCTGAAGCCAATCCGTTTTACTAAAATCATTACGCAATTTCATTGCGAACACAAGGCGAAAGCTAAAACATCTGGAAACGTACCTTATTGTGATGCTGTGCAGATCTATCATTTGACGAAGATAGATTGTGCGCGCGTATTATATATGACATGTACATGAACTACATCAGCGTGCATGCACACAGCGCAAGCATTGCTGTGTCGTCGTTTACTATATGAAGTAATCTCTGCTAGTCTTGTGCGCTGAGGCTATAAGACGGATGTAATGAAATGTTTAAATTTTTTCAATTAATTGTCATCTTAATGTAGCTGTGCAATCCAGCGGCTACGATACAGCGCTTAAGTTGTATCTGTTTGTTTATATATATATGTTTCCTTTGTCACATATTGCATGCATGATGAGAAATAAAGCATTGCAATTTGGTCTATCATGTACGTCGTGCTTTGCGCGCTGAGGCTATGTACTAAGCAGTATGCTTCTTTCGTGCACTGCTGTCCATGCGTACATAATACACAGCTACATAGTTATGTTTCTTATAAGGTTTACTCATTTCGCTCGTTCACTCGCAAATAATAAAGCCTACGTCTCGACTATGGCTAAAATGTGGATAAATGCAGATACGCATAACGACATGTGTGCGTAGCAGCATTATCGTACGACTCCGATACGCCGCTCATGTAAGCAAAGTTGTTTATGCGCCGCGTGGTATTATGCTGCTCTATATATTTACAGGCGCCAGCACTACACCGTCGTATTATAATACCCTGGTTTATTTGGGAGACTAATATCATAGCATTTGGCAAGTATTTTAGCTAGCAAGCAAGCATCGACTGTTAGTAATAGAAACATATTGACAATAACATGATGATAACTATGGCTAGCCCACAAACATCCCGGCATTATTTCGTACATCTGTGATCGATGATACATACTCTATATCATACCTTGTCCTACACCAATCTAAATACGCACCCCACAGCACGTGTAATGATGTTCATGTGTTGCCGTATCAACATATACCTGGGAACTCAGTAGTCACACAACACTCGAAGCAGATAAACTAATATCAACTTCATACCTTTGTCGTTTCTCCTGCCTTATATTTATCATTAGTCTGTAAGTAAGCGAATATTACTTCGAATTATCCTAAGTGCTCCGTCGGGACCCGTCGAAAGATTTCTGCCCATTTCGCGTTCATAGCACCACAACGCTGCAACCAATGCTCCGCTTTTTGAGTGGAATTGCTTCGTACACAGTGATTGATATATGAGGTGAACGCAATTGTATTTGGAAGCATCCTAGCTTCAATCATTCTTTCGAGGAGTTCATCCGCCAGGTCAATTTCCTCAGCATCCACAAGAGCCCTGACAACATAGCTACAAGCATCAGCATTTGGAGTTATCCCAGCCTCTACCGCGTTGTACAGAAGTGTTCGGGCTTCTTGCCATTTCCCTATATCCCCTAGTCTTTTCGCGACAATTTGGATGGTTTCACGGCCTTGCTCGCTATCAAGATCTGGGTGGTTACTGTATGTTTCGAAGAGAATCCGCATCCATGCCATTATTTTGTCTTCTTTCACCTCCTTTTCGGCAGCAGCCCAGATGATTATTAGAAAAGACATTGGTTTAAGATCCGTCATATATTCTTCTCGTAATTTATTCCTCCATTTTTCCACTCTTGCGAAACTGCCACCCCTAGCACAAGAGATAACAAGATCGTTGATATGCTTTGCAGTGACGTTGCTGTTGCGATCAATGGCCATTGATAGAAAAGTCTCAGCTTGACGAAAGCTTCCTAATTTCATTCGTGCATTGCTCAAAGATACTAAAATGCCAGGTTCGAAGCTGTAATTCCTCCTCACTGTTCGGTACACCCACCTTTCAGTAGCTTCAAGATCTTTTGTTGGATTTTTTGCTAAAATTTCAAGGATGTGAGCAAAGACACTCACAGGGAGATCTAAGCCTTCCATAGACATTTCACTGTACCAATGTTCAGCCCGAGATGTACGGCCATCTTCTATGAATGCAACAATTGTATCGGAGAACGCCTTTGTAGTTGGCTGCACGCCAAGCGAACGTAATCTCCTTATCTCTTCTTCACACCGATGGAGTTCCTTTTTTGCAGCAAATTTGCTGATATTAAGGCTTTGTCTAGATTGGAAACTTTGACAGATACTTGAGCCACCACGGATGCGTGTTTTCATGCATTTCTGAAGGAGAGAAAAATTGTTTCGGGTATGGTTTTTAATCTCGTTTAAGTTGCTTTCCTTCGGGAACAATACTGCTTCAAATGCTGCTGGCGTCCCCTTAGGTGGACCATCTGTATCATATTTCTTCAATATCTCGAATCGGGTACAGCTCAGAACATATCTCCTTCGAGCTGCAACACATTCAATCAGGGAGGCGTGAATGACGGTGGGGGAAATTTAGACCTGGCTTCTGTGAAAAAGTGCCGATGGAGAAGACGAAGAGAAAGAGAGTTCCAATTTGCAATCGGCATAGAACAGCATTGGGCCAATATTGCTTTGGCATGGGGTCATAATGTTTCCGAGGGACTGAAAATTGAGGAGGGGAAGGTATCTGCTCAGATGAAAAAAATGATCGCCATTGCTGAGGAGCTGTGGCCGGCAACAATAACAACAACAACAACAACAACAACAACAACATTTAGCTAGTAGTATCTTAGTATTGGTCATTCTCAAGTCGCAACAACAACAGGAACTAACTAACTAACAGCAACAAACAACAACAACAATCTGCCAACCAAAAACATCTACCAGTTGAGACACAACACTCGTTACACCAAATTTCTAAGTCGTGAAAAAATGTAGAAGATCACATTTGTAAGATAAATTAAATTGTAGGAAACTAGGAAAAAATACTTTTTGTAGTATTAAGAAGGTAGTCCAGGTCTGGAAAATGATAAAATAGGTGGTAACTATGATGTACGACAAGAAAATATTTTAAGTCGCAAACAGAAGAAGAAGAAGAAGAAGAAAAAGGAAGGAGTGGAGAGAGGGGCGAAATCGTTGTTAGGCTCCAGCACATGTGTACTTGCATCTCCACTGTCCCAGATTTCGACACAGAAAAATGTTAGAGTCTGGGCATGATGAGTGCGCTCAAGATGTAGAAGAGCAGAAGGGGTATGCGTATCATCCGTTCATGAAGTGTAACATTTCGGAACAACCTTCAATATTTTAACTGGATTTTGTAGATTGCTTACGGACGAAGAGCAGAAGCTATCAGATGCAAAGGTGCCTCACCAACGGTTTCTTTCTATCTCGTCGGCTATTCCATTAATATCGACAAAAATGGCAATAAATGTTAGGGTGATTTTGGGAATATGTACTTTCCGTCTTTGCTCGTCGCACATGTTACCGCAACACTGCTCGTGGTACTAATATTCGCATGGATGATGAGCTACAACGCAGAAGACTCCCAAAAACAAGGGTTTAACTGGGAGAATAAATCACCTAAGGTTGACCTTAATATCTATCGTTAATATCTTTCTAGCATGTGTGTGTTAAAGCCGTGCAATGTGTTTGTGCCATTCTGTCTTTCCTTCAACTATCAGGTTTTTAACTGTTTGTGTCATTCTTTCTCTTCTTCAACTATCAGGTTTTTAACTGGCATCCAGTGCTTATGACAACTGGATTTTGGTGCTGCAAATAATAAGCTTCCACCGTTGAAAATAATCATGCTACTGCGCGTTTAAGAATGGACATAAGCGGAGATTGTGTTTAGCGACTTCATGCCATCTATTTTCTTATCCCTTGTTTCCATGGGCATCACTGTTCGTTTTCATCATCATTGTCATCATCAGCACCGTCAGTAGCATCAAAATCATTACCATTTCTCAACCAAATTATTGATGATAATTGTAAATCGATTAGTTTTTGCGCGACCCAAGCTGTTCTTTCATATGCTTTGCCACTACCAAAACTTGTGAATAAAATGCTGCATCTTTTCTGGCACACGTCTGCATGGATATTTTCAGCGGTGAGTCAGCTATCAGTTCTGCTAACGAGCAAAAATTATGGATTGTGCTGCATAGTGACGCATGATGGCGATAGTATGTAACTGCACCTTATTTGAATTGCTTCGGTGAGTGTTAAATCGTCTTTCTCCCACATAGAGCCAACTGTATGACATCATGAATATGCTTATATAACACGCATCAGGTTGGTTTGTATGCAGTGTTCAAGTTCCATAACGAGAATGACATTGTAAACATGTACTCGTCTCATAGCTGGTAATAATTTATGTAGTTTTGAAAAGCAGCATAATGTGTTCTTTAATAAATTCTGTTATCTTTATTCGTCTTTGCTTCCACGATAGGTTTGGAATAGCTACTATTGCTCTCTACGGAATTGAGTACCTTGGAGGCCTAGCATTTTTGATGCCCGAAAGCTATATCTCTCATCAGAGTATGTTTAAATATTACGAGAAGTATCCCACTGACCCATTTATACTCATGCATCTTCTATAGGCCGCAAACTTCTTCTGCTTTTGCACCGTTTCTTGGGGATTGCGACGCTTGCTTTCGCCTTCACTACGATAGCCATGGGCATTTTGGTGAGAGAAGAAAATATCGAGATTAAGATTACTTTTAGCCTAGCTTAGATGAAAGCCTGAGGCGACCCTAAATACCACACGATTACGAGCTTTAGAATTGATAGTAAAAATTCACAAAACACAATAAATCGTATCGAATATTTACTATATATTATGTATATTATATATATATATATATATATATATATATTTTTTTTCAAATATATTGTCTCACTAATCCACATCTCTTCAACATTTGTAAGTGATGACGGCTGTGTTTGCACAACAGGAGAAAGTTACTTTCAACAACACTGGTCCAAAGTATTGCGAATGATCATAATTATATATATATATATATATATATATATATATATATGTGTGTGTGTGTGTGTGTGTGTGTGTGTGTGTTTGTGTGCGTTAGTGTGTGTGCAGATCACTCCTTATTCTGTGTCATCAAGAAAATTTATAATTTTTCCAAAGCATCCTATGACTATCACTAGGAAAGGTTCGGAGTACAAGATCACCAGTGCAGCGATTGTTGTGCTTATGGCATGGGGACTTTCACTCTCAGCAGCAATAGGTGGTACCACTGGAGTCATTATTTTCAAATGTTTTATCATAAACTTAAGCACCTCACGATGTGGGGTCAAGCTGGGGGTTCAAATATGAGATCCCTGATCAAGTTGCATATCTTGTTAGCATTGCGAAATCGGATAAATCTAAAGGAACGAAAGCAAAGCTAATGATATTCGATGGTTTATGGGTGAAGACAAGTCCTTACTCTCTCCCCTTCGGAACAACCTATCGTACCCAGAAAATATAAGAAAGATATGTGCTTAGTATTTTTGAAGGTATGAGAATATTATGAACGTGCTGGTGCGATCAGAAGATTGAGTATTGTTGTACTAAAAAATCCAAGGTTGATCCTGCTTCATGAATGTAGCTAAGCTCTGAATGATTCTGAATTGCTTGGACACTGGGCTTTTTGATAAATTAAAGACACATGTACATGTCACATGATGAAATTGCTGTACGCAATTGCGTAACACCTAGACATGTACGATGCGTCCACTGTGCCATGCGCCAAACCATGTGATCTTCATCTTCGAGATCTTGCCTCTGCTAAGTACATTGTGTCATGAGCAAATGAAAATCACCAAAAGCTGTTCATTCTTGTGCATGCTAGCATGGTCTAGTGGTGTCGCAAAGGCTGCAGTGTCCATTGATGATTCTGAATGAAACGGAAAAATTTGCACAGATTCATCAAGCTAGCAAGTGGATTGGCTTTGAACAATTTTGGAATAGCAATGACATCGGTCACAATGTTTCCTCGTGGTGGAAACGTTGTTGATTGCACTGCACCGAACACGCCATGACAGACACGTTCATTGCTAGATTGTTTGAAGAAAGTGATGGTGCAGGTTGAATCTTCAAAATCAAACTTGTCAATTCGTCTGCATTGTTGATTGAAGGTGGACATTGCGCAATTGCTCGCCGAACACTGCTCACACGCGTGACGCCTTGCAATGTGAAATCGCATGCAAAACTCCAGCTGCGCCACGCAAAAGAAGGTCGCCGCTGTGCCCAAGCTCCATCATTTGTTTGTTTTTGTTTGCCCACACGTGCAACGTGCACAGCAGCATCCATTGCGAAGCCGCTTTGCTGCTCAGATTTTCGGCTCACTAGTCATCAGCATGCTGCATGCGTGTCCAACGAGCATGGCGCTTGTGTGATGCCTTGACATGCAAGCACATTGTGGTTCTGCGCTTTTCCCGGGGAAGGACAGAAAGCATCAGCCCTTCGATCATGCCAACGGCATCCACGCAGACTGTGGGCACGGCGATGTCGATGGATGTCGGTGTAGCTCTTTCTCTGCATCGCATCACCATCGTCTGGACTCACGCGCAATTCGCTAGAATCTCAGGAACAGATTGAAGAAACAAGCTGAGGGTTCACTGCCCCCCGAGAGTTTGAGGAATATCTGAAGAAAAGCAATGGACAATGACTTCAGCACCCCTACCCATGACTTTTGACGAAAGTCTCAACCTGAAACCGACAATCTTTGCTAATGTGAACAGTTCTTTCCTGGACCTTTTCTTGCACGGTGCCTTCTTTCTTTTTGGAGCTTTTGATTTGCTCGTCCAGAGACCTTCGGCAAAATTTTAAAATATTCCTCTTTCTGTGGATGTTGTAAGATTATCTCGGTCGATTCTTTCAGCAAGCGCTCAACATCTGTAGTACAGAAGTGAGACGTCTCTTCCGACATGACGCGCAGAACCAAGTGTCAACGAAAAGCTTAGCCTCCATGATGCAGGTTTCAATGTCCGAGTTTACACATTATTCAAAATCGGCCTGCCACTTCGAACTTTGTACCATCCCTGTGAACGAACCCCGATCTCCGGGAGGGGCATGTGAAGCACGCTCTTGTAGCCGCATTCGAGCGCCATTCTGTGTTCATGTAGATCATTAAGATGTAGATCTACACGTGCAGTAGCAACAACCGAAATATTAGTCATAATGCCAAAAATATGTTATATTTATTAGAAAATGTAGGGCGTTTCTTCATTCATCAATAACCATTAATAATACCGTCATCTCCGAGACATCTCGTACATACGTCGACGTGCCCTGATCATCATCATCGTCATCAGAGGAGGAGGAGGAGGAGGAGATATTGAGAGCACCAGACAGACAACACTGACCAAAACACCAGCTAGTAAGTAAGTGGTAGCTACCTATCTACCACCCTGCTGCCGAGTCCATCCATCCAACACATAACTGTTTTGCTTCTACTGCTCTGCTTCGGAATAACGATAGGAGGGCAGCAACTCTGATTCGTCTGTTGCATCGATCATATCAAGTGCTTTAAAGGTGACATGTTCATGCTTTGTGGAGATTAGGTTTTGAGGGGGGAAACTTTGGTGTCATCATCCGAATCGTTTATTTACCACATAATGTCCCAGCGACTAATATACTCCACCACACGACTCAATATGCGGATGTTTTGCAGTAAACATCTATTGTTCTTCTTGTACCTCGGCCATTATTGCATTTGTGTTTGTTTATTGCGTAATAGGAGAAGGATAATGCTGGCTGTTCATCGGTTGCCATGTGAGTAGTGTTGTTGTTCATCATTTGGTGCAGTGTTTCAACTTGGCTTGCTAAATATACATGCAACAAATTCAGGGTTGCGGCGCTATTCCCGAGTGCCATCACCATCACCACATTTAATACTGATCAGAAATCACTCGAAGAGGTACTACGATATTGCACTACGTTGACAGTTGGTTACTCACATTCATTGGGCAGCAACATGTATGATGATGATGGTGATGACACAATGAGAATATGATGATGATGAGATGTTGTAGTTAGTTAGACAATATGCAGCATTAGTGTCATTGAACTACGCTGCTTCATTATTCGAAATTAAAATATTTGATTTTGGGGAAATAGGGAGAGAGCGAGGCCCTTCTTCGGAGATTAGTCTGTCATGTTCAGCTGACTTATCTGGAATGTTTTACAACAAATCCATCCTCCTCATCAGGAGACAAAATCAGAAACGGCCAACACTCACTCTTAAGCTTAAGTCAAAGGAGAAAGAAATATTCGCTGGGCTGAAAGAAGTTAAGGTGTCAATCAATCAAAAGAAATATGTAAGAAACTCGAGGAGGTTCCAAATGTGATTGTTGTTCATTATCGTAACGACTATACGGTAAAGATCAAGAATTGTGATTATGATTTAATGAGATTAGCAAATGAGACTTTGCCTTTGATTGTTATTTTCGTTCTCCTTGGGTAGCCGCACAATGTCCCTTTCTGTCTTTCTTCTTGTCGTCAATCGGATTAATGAAGATTGGCAAATAGAGTAGTTTGTGCGCAATCTAAGGCGTTCGTACATGTTATTCACATAGAAATCATTAAACAAATGCGTGGTTGGGCATTCTGTCGTGAAGGAAGCGGTGTTACTCGCATTGCTAGCGAGAGAGCATGTCTACGTTGAAGGACCTCCGGGAACAGGCAAAACAATGCTTGCAGGTAGCTTACGAAAAAAAGTTAATTTTGTCGGATATGTTTTTCCGTGAGCGTGTGTGTGTGTGTGTGTGTGTGTGTGTGTGAGTGTCTCCGCCTCCATGTCTCCTAGCCTGTTACTCGTCGCAAGGAGGAGTGGCAGTTATTGATGAGCGAGAGAGAAGAGGAGGCAAAACACAGTGCATTTGTTAAACGAACGAAAGAGTTGGATTTTATGCTTATGATCATATTTTTCACAATTTCAGAGACGACGGCTGCGTTGTTTGGAGGCGATTTTTTTTTCTATCAATTCCATAGAGATACACGTCTTTCTGAGCTAATTGGCGACACGGTAGTAGTAGTCTATTTCTAAGTGGATCAACAAAATAATAATCTTTTTGAGTGTTGTGAATAATATGTAACGTGATTTCGAGGAGTAATAAAGAATCTTGTTGTATACTATCTATCGCAAGGTTTTGGTCAAATCAACACACGATGAGACTGGAGGAGAAATAATCAAGCAGGTTGCTACTTCAATAGTATTGCTACAACTAGTATTTGTTAGATAATGTATTGATACTCAATAGCTGCTATACTTACTCTAAGTCGTCAATATTTGATGTTACTCCTTCTATGCACTAATAAATGTCTGACACCAATACGTTAGATGAATAATCGCGGTGGAATTTTGACTTGTGACATGTGCGTTCTGGACGATATCAGTCGTGCTCCTGGTGATAAGAAAGAAGAAGAAGCACAAAACAACATTTTCCTTCCTTCACCGAGTACTAGTTGTAGTATTAGTAGTAGTACAATTGATTGCAACAACACTTTATATCTTCAATTATCTGATGATGTTCTTCTTCTAAATTGTTGTTGTTAAAGGCGAGGCATTGAATATCCTCCTTAGGTTATTGAATGAACGTAAGTTTCAGGGAGAAAGCATTCCTCTTCTGACCGCTATTGCGACAGGTAGCAGGGTTGTAGTAAATAATAATGATAATAATAATAAGAAGAAGAAGAAGAAGAGGAATTAATGATTTATCCACTTACTTGCCTGGTCATCTTTTTCTTCCTCTTCCTTCTCAAATTAATCAGTCACTCAGTCACTCACTAATTGTTGTAGGAAATCCATCGAGCGACGAATCATATTACAACGAACCCCTAGACCCTGCCAATTTAGATCGGTTTGTGCTGCAAGTAAGTGCTACCTTTGCTACCATTACTACTATTACTACTACTACTACTACTACTACTACTACTACCACTATATAACTTCTCGTGCTATACGATGAGATGACTTGCTGACGATTGAAGTGGAAGATGATAAAAGGAGATATGATTTATATCCATGTAATCTCTCTCTTCGGCATGACTGATTATTGATTGACTCCTTATAGAGTATTGACAATAAACTGATGAATAGGTGGAATCGAAGAGCTTAATTCAGGATCACAATTGGGAAGATGCGTTGCAGGTATTGACAATATTTTCAACGATGAACATGACGAATGATGATGATGCAAACAACATGCCCACGTACGACGACATCATCCTTTGAGAGGAATCGATCACAATGCAACTTGATTGTTGTCCCTATCTATTATTATTATTAATAATAATAATAATGTCATTGACTGATACCAGCTCATGGACGACTTTGGGGATTTGACAACTACGACAAGTTCTGGATTTCTAAAAGAGAATGACAAGCTGAATGAAGAAGAAGTGGAAGAGAAGGATTATGATGATAGAAAAATGTAAGAACATGCATGAATACCAATTATAGCCACAATAAGTCTATCAAGTAGTAGTAGTAGTAGTAGTATGATGTTGTGGAAGAAATCGAGGTACAAACAGACGTACGTACAAAAACTGTTTTGTGAGCAAATGATGACGACTGACCTTGGTACTACTCTCTCATTCTCTCTTTCACCGATCCAACGTCGTGTATAGGCAGCAGCAACAGCAGCAGCAAATGAATTTAGATCTCTTGAGAGATTCTCAAAAGCTTGCATCTTACGTTCATGTACTACTACAACTATACTACGAATATTACAAATACCACTACAGCCCACTATTGTTACCTTTTTCTTATTTGCCATCTTAATGATAGTGATGATGATGATGAGGAGGAGGAGGAGGAGGAGGAGGAGGAGGAGGAGAAGGAGGAAGAGGCGGAGAGTGAGAGCAATGATAACGACTTTAATCCTGATAATCATGATGTACTAAGGTTCCCATTAAAGTGAAGCGGTTACTCCTATCATTCATACAAGCACTGGAAAATGACGATAGAGTAGTAGTAGAAGTAGTATTAGGAGTATTACTAGTGGTAGCAGCATTAGCACTAGCAGTAGTAGTAGTGGTGGTAGCAGCATTTTATGATATTGTCACCAGCTCAGAGTGCTGAAGGGAGGGAGAATAGGAATAGGAGGAGGACTCATGACTACTATTTCTACTACTACTACTACTACTACTACTACTACTACGACTACTACTACGGCTAAGTGTACTTGCAATCAGTGACATGTTGGATGATGAATCATTCACAATGGTAATGTCACATCATCGTCGTATTTTTATATTTTCTCTATCCCTGACTTATGATGATTGATGATCATTGTAATGATAAAAGGTGCAGGATCATAACCACATACTCTCCGACCGCACTATGCTTGTCAAAACCGTTAAGGTGGCGGTGTAGTAATAACGACAATGATAACACATCTAGTACTACTAGTAGATAGGATTCTTCTACGGCTATGCTAATCACGCCTTTGCCTTAATCATAACTACTTTATCAACACATCTATTTTCAATCTCTAGAGGAAGAGAAAGCTTATATTGTTGTGTATATCCCCTACACCTAGTATTTTCGTTCTCATCGCATCATCGTGATGATTGCCATCATGAGCATCATCTTGTGATCATAATTATCATCTTGTGATTATGTAATCAGGTGCTAAAGGCCCATGCATTGCTTAACGGGAGGATGCACGTAACTCCGGAGGATCTCAAGGTTAGAATAGTAGCAGATTAAGAAGAAGAAGAAGAAGAAGAAGAAGAAGAAGAAGAAAACTAGTAAAGAAAATGAGGAAGAAAATGAATTACAAGCAAAACTGTTTGATTCTTTACTGGAAGAGGGAAAGGGGAAAGGGAGAGACATATAATCTTCTTCTTCTTCTTCTTATTCTTTTACTTGTTCTCATTGATCGGTGCTGCTAGGTATTGTCACTGATTACAACGTATAGAGTGCCTCCAGAAGTCCACAAGGAGGTACTACTATATACTTCATACCCTACCTTTTCATGGTGATGATGATGATGATGATGGTGATGATGATGATGTGAAGATGTTGGTGATAGTGGTGGAATGAGAGCAAGGAGTAAAGGCAAGTTTGGCACAGTATTTAATCTGAAAGCATTGATACGGTTTTACTACTACCACCACCACCACAATAATAACTATGCAATGCCCCCAAGGTTCCATTACTGATAAATGCGCTCCTGGAGACTCTTAAGGACCGTGAGGAGGACGAGGAGGAGGAGGAAGAAGAAGAAAAAAAAATTGAACAAGAGGGCAATAACAATATGAAGACAGAGGAGGAAGAGAAGAAAAAGAAGAAAGAAGGAGAAAATGCAGGTGATGGTAATGCTGATATGCTAATGCTGTTAGACTGCTTTGACCTAAATGAGATAGGTTATTGTCCCGTCGTTTGGCTTTTTTTCGAAAAGAGGACCATTCCATTCATTGTTCTTTGGTGCTGTTTGCTTCTTCCTCCGATTGACGGCTGTCACTGTTATCGCCCCATTTTTTTTAATTATCATTATCATCAGCAGCAGCAGGGAATGAGGGTACTGATGGAAAGGAGGGGGGAGAGGAGGATGGCAATCCTCATAACAACAACAATGGTAACAACAATCAAGGATCCCCCTCTTCGCCTCCTGCTTCCTCTAGCGACAACAACACAACGATGAAAAATGATAGTAGAGGAGAAGGAGGAGGAGTACAGGGTGAAGAGCCAGGAGCAGGAGGAAGTAATGGAGGTTGATCAACACACACACACACACACACACACACACACACACCTACCCGCAGCATCATCATCATCGTCCTCTTCATTATCTATTTAATCCCCTTCCTCACGCCCTTGCTACTCTCTCCCTACCCACCATCTCATATGTTATTGCAGAACGTTCATCTTCTAGCTCTGTCTCCTCATCTTCTTCCTATGCACCACATGTACTCTCAGAATATAGAAGATTACAGTAGTGTGTGAAAGATTTAGAAAACAAACAAGCAACCATGTGTGGTAGTAGCAGGAGCAGTATACTCAGTCATTTCAAAAAACTAACGATTTCTCTACTTGCGTGCATGGTTTTCTCCCAACCGCTGCATGTTTTACAAACGAGCTGTATAGTGTTGTGTTAAAGATATTCATCACTCGTCCTGATCTCTCTTCTAGCTTCCTTGCCACCTTAGATTATATATATATATATATATATATATATATATATATATATATAACGAGAGAAAGAGAGGGCCTTTATGATATATGACATCTCATCCTCCTAACGTAATAGAGAATTATTTATTACCTGCCAATATATCTATACACATATAATTATATTCATCTTCATTCCGCAGTCGTATCTTATTAGATACATATGTTTTTACCTTAATTTCCACAGGATTCGTCATTATCATCATCTTCTTCATCTTCTTCTGCGGCACCTAGATTGACGATAGACTTCGATATTCTCGAGGTTGGTTAGTCAGTCGGTTAGTTGATGAGTTAATTGTTCTTAGGACTACTGCTGCTGCTGCTGCTGTTTATAGTAATGCTGGTGATGGCGGGGGTTGTGTGCACATTGTTCTTCCTATTGAACCAGTGTGTTTCGCACTTCTTATCATTTAGCTAAAGCTACCAGCTAAATGTTTACATAACATGTGTATGGTTGATGTCTTGATTCTCCCTTTTTCCACTGTCATTTAGAAGCATAACAAGGAAGGAGCAAATCAGGAACAGGAACAGCAGCAGCAAACGGGCAGCAGGTGTTACTTAAACGCAACACAAACATTACGATTAGCCTCCTGTTGGTAAAACCAACTTGTGAGATCTTATATGATTTCTAGCTAACATTCGTTTAATTGGTGTGAGTATCCTCATCATCATCATCATCATCATCATCGTCGTCATCTAGATAGTAGTACGATAACACACACATTCCACTTGAACCATATCGTCAAACTAGGTCTCTTCAAAAGATGATCGATTTCATTCTCAATAAGACACAGCAAGACTACAAGATGGTGATACAACTCGATGAAGATGACGATAAATAACAATTGTATTAGCTCATTGTCTTGTTTGCTCCCTCTTTGAACGACTAAATGATGTTATACAAACAATCCTCCCCTCAAATAAAATTGCACACCAGAATGACTCGATGAATAGCGGCAAGAATGATGGTGATGAGAAAGAGGGGACCGATGCTAATAACCCCTTGGACGATGAGGAAACAACAACAGCAGCAGACAAAGAAAAGGGTAGTAGTAGTAGTAAAAGTAGTAGTAGTACCAGCAATAGTAGCAATCCCAGTAGTTGTAAATAGCAGGAGAATAGACAGCAAATGATGATGATGATGATGAAATTTGGATGATTCACTCACACATCGTGATGAACGACCGACAGACAGCAGCAATGGTCAACAGTATTGATCATGATGATTGCTCACCACCTACCAATCATTGTCATCACGCACTTCATTCATTATGACAATTAGATTATGTACAGCGCTTGCTGTTTCACGCTAATTCCCTCCCTCCCCCCCTCGTTCTCTCTCTCTTTTTCACATTATAACATAGATGATGATAAGGAAAACGGGCACATCAGGCAGTGGCCTAACCCCTATACAGCAACGAAGGTCCATGTGTTTTCCATGTGTATGTGGTGTGTGTGTGTGTGTGTGTCGTTAGCATTATAATAGTAAACATCATCATAATCATAATCATCATCATCACACCACCACCATCACCATCAGAGCTTGGAGGAACAGTATGAGTCTTCTTCCTCGCAAATAGAAAACATGGATTTATTGCTCAATGCACTTTCAGGGAGAATGCAGGTTGGTTCAGCAAACACATCTTAATCATTGGCAACAATGAGACAACAACAACCATAGACAAACCAACGGACAGTTTGTAACATAAATAACAATAATGATAACAAAGAATAAGAAGAACAGGGGCAAGGCCTTATTCAAAGTACAGATACTCTCTTTGAGTACATTGATTAACAATCATCGTGGGAAAATAATGATGATGATGATGATGATGATGATGATGCGGCGACAAAACATATACTACAAAGTGTTTTTCCTGATGTAAAAACCTGCTTCTATCATCATTCTATGAGTTGCGAACAAATAAGTATTGATAAATTAATCAATTTACAGCGCGCAAAGGTGACTGGCGGTCCTTCATCTAGTGGGGTCCCTCGAAAATGGAAACCCTCGAGGAGCTTTGGTGATAACTCTAACTCTAGCTGCTTTTACTGATATGATATATAAAGAACAATAGATATTGTTATATTTGTAGTCAGCGATTTCACAATATGCAATGAGAGTACAAATGAGAATGATAACATCTTTATAAGTAATCTAATTATTATGCTATAATCAGCTAGAAGTTGCTCTTTCTCTCTGTCCTACAGTTTAGATATTAATATATATCATCATATAATTATACACACACACACACACACACACACACACACATCTGCCTTTCGGTGGTTGTCACTTACGTACATAAAAGGTGATATGGAAGATAGCGAACCTGCAGAAATGGCCAATTGGGTCGCAAATCCAATGCCAACACTACCACGATCAATGGAGAGGTAGTGATACTTGATAGAAGTAGTAGCAGCAGTAGCAGCACACCATATTTGTTTATGGGACAAAACAACACAGTCATAACAGGAAGGTGAGAGAGCGAGGGGCTGGGGGGGGGGGGCGGACAACAGAAATATGATAGGAAATGCATCCTTAATGTATCATATATTAATATGTGTGTGTATTATATTTGTTTATATGTGTATATGGTGCTGTCTCCTCCTCCTCCTCCTCCTCCCTCCATTCATTACACGGGGCTGCTTGCTGCTGATGAAAGAGCGTCTGAGAAAACAAGTGGTGAGTTAGCTATTTTACGTGACATTTCTGGTTCAATGAATGGAATCAAAGCGCAGTGGGCATCTGAGGTAGTAAATAACAACACATTATTCAACGAATTAATGAATGATTCTTTAAGGAAAAGAACATATCCGGTCAGTCATAATAGAGGGTCTGTCAATAATACGCTATGATTTATGATTGGGAATGCTTATTAGTAGTCGGCATTCTTACCGAAAGAAAGAGTATTATATCATTATCAACAACAAGCAGCAACAAAAGGAGGCAGAAGCAGCAGCGATAGTAGCTGTAGCAGATAGAGTATAGTGTAGCTATTATTATTATTGTTATTATTATTGTTACTATTGTTATTATTATTACCCACTGAGTTTATTGTTCCTCCTTCAGGTAATACAACGGTTGATCCACATTGCTAAGAAGAATTGGATGCGAGTAGGGTAGTCAGATGATGATAATCAAGAGTATGATGATCACGTGTAGATATGAATCATAGTAAGAAGAACCTACCGAAAGAGGCAGCCATACATAGTACTACGTGTTGCTTCCTTGAAGACTTCTTCATAATAAACAATGCATCTTCCCCCTCCTCCCCTCCATCATTCTCTTCTGGAATATACATGATGATTATAATCGGCGTGGCTAGCTGATGCCCCTCATCCTCGTATACACCCTCCCTCCCTCCCTCCCCTCCCTCCCTCCTCTATGCTTAACATGACAAACAAGTGGTACTTATAGTGATCTAATGTCCTATGCATCCTCAGCTATATCGAGTTCAATCATCAAAGTAAAAAGTACACTCCAAAGGGACAATTCTTTTCAAGAGATCATGATAAGGTACTCACGTAGCAGTGGTGGTAGTGCCACAGTGTGTTCCCCCCCCCCCCCTCTCTCTCTCTCTCTCTCTCTCTCTCTCTCTGTGTGTGTGTGTGTGTGTGTGTGTGTGTAAAATATTGTATGTTATCATGATTGTGATCTCTCAATATGTTGTTGTTGTATATGATCTTGACAATTCATACGATGCACCGTTGACTTATACCAATACAGTGACCGTTTGATGATAATGATGGTAATTATATTAATTGCTGTGTGATAGATGTTAGTAAAGAAGATTCATAAATGCCATCATCATCATCATCATCCTCTTATTCATCATAATATTTAAATTATCATCGGCACAATAAGGTATGCGAGCTTGCAGCTGCACTTCACTGTGATGGTTATACCAACTACCAAGATCCTCTTAAGGATGCTCTCATGGAGTTTGAAAATCTTACCCCTCAAAAAGTGAGAACGACTGCAACAACAACAACAACAACAACAGCAACGACAACAATTTTTCTGCTGTTGATTTGTGTGATGATATAATGTGTAAAGTTGTTTCTCCTTCTTTCATCACAATACTGCTGCTGCTGCTGTGTATCGTTCTGATTGTTTTACGTTTGCTGTGTGTGTGTTGGGGTTGATAACGAAGAATCCTCGATCCAGGATGTACTCCTCTACTTCATCATCATCATCATCGTCGTCGTCGTCATTATCATCCTCATCGATCAATAGTGGCAGCAGCAAAAAACCCAATAGACACATCCTTTTTCTCACTGATGGTCTGCCTAATCAAGGTACATATGTGGTAACAACAACTACAATAACAATAACAAAAACACAAACCTTACAACAACAACTCTACCCCTATATGTGGTAGTAGCAGCAACTAATGTTGTTTTGTTAGCTTATTTATGATCCTTTGATTATTTATATTGGACGACGACGACGATGATGATGAAATTGATGATGATGATGATGATGATGATGATGATGATGGATGCATGTATTGTTCAAATCTAACAACAACAAACACCAGGCGACTGTCGTGTCACTGTGGAGCGTCAATTAGCTCATGCATTAGGTATTACTATCAATTGGTAATAATAAGACTACTAACAAGTATGATTCGAATCAGCCAGAAACAAAGCATTATGTTTCCTCATCATGTAGTTATTACTGTAATTAGTGTTTATCGTCTCAACTCGGTAGGTGTCGCAGTGCATACAGTGTTCATAGGATACCAACGCTCCCCTCCCGTGTTGGATTTGCTGTCAAATGATACAAAAGGGGAGAGGTAAAAACGTATCGATATTCGATAACAACTAAAAAAGAAATGGATTTTGAGCTTATTTTGCATTTACACATTGAGAATAAAACTAGAGCCACATAGCTTATTTGCCCTTCTCGTATGATTTTCAACTTGTTTATTTCACTATTATTGTGTTAGGTTTCGAGCTGTAAGATCAGGAAGTAGCATTAGAGTCGAACATCGATAGATGATTACTGTAGTAGTTAAGAGGATGATCCTTGATGAAATAATGTATGTGATGGTGAAGCAATGTACATAAAAAATCATTAGAGGGTGGTTATGATTATGATAGTAGAGCTATGCTTTTTATTGCAAGGAATGATCATGGGTTGTGCGTTGTGCTTGATTTACTTTTGCGAGTACATGGATGCTCAAATATGTGCCTGGGCCTATGTCACACCAAGCGACGGTTTCAGCTGTAAGACGAATAACAAGAGTGCTGCGCACAATATCTAAGATACTAACATCAACCGTAGCCATATAAGCAACAGTGCACACCTGTATGTTGATTCGGATACGTAATCAATACTACGTACATATACATGCAAAAACAGCAGTTGTGAAAATACATCTTGGAATCGATACTCCTTGTTAATAAAGCACATGGTATGCGTTTAAAGTAATTGTCGCACCAGCAAATCGTTTGTGCGCAGCCACTGATTGACTGCGCATTATGTGTGCAATAATAAGGGCTACGCGTCATTGGAACACTCTGATACTTTAATTTGATACAATTTTAATCTGGCTTGTAAATCTAACAGACCAACCGAAACACAGTAACCACTGCCATTGCCAGAGTGAAACAGTGATTAGCATTAGTTTTTCTTCAAATAGCAAATTGCACATGTGCTCACGCGTGTACACGTACAAAGATACATTTTTTTTTAAACAGGCAATTATTTTTTCTTTAATTTGCATAATATGGAACAAAGTATCATTATGAACTTGGTTATTCAAACATGTTTTAATGATTGCAATTAACAAGCTCCCGACACAGCATTGTTGCGTAACTTCCCTTATCTAATACAAATTGCAAGCACGCAGCGGTATGATCTTCTGATTCCGGTATTTTCCTAAATTTCGTTGTATTCTTATAGCTGATAGAGGGAGGTTGGTTACTATTGTAATCTCCAAGAAACTGTTTGAGTTTCTGATGATTTCTCAAACCCCTTTCATCGGGTGAGGTGTACCTCTGAAACTTCTGTTTTATTGGTCGCCGTTGTCGTCGTCTTCTTGTCGTTCTGCTTACAATGTGTTCATTGGTATTATCTAGAAGATCCCTAGTCATTCCTTCTTGTTCTTCTTCTATTTCATCATGTCCCCCTCGCCTTGTTCCAATCTCGGTGCTGTTGCTATTCTGTTTCATAAAGGTATTGTCGGCAATGTGGATCAATCATTCATGGAGATACTTTTGGAACGTCCTCTCCTTACTAGTCTCGTTTGGTAGTAACTAATGACCTGTACAGTGCGGCAACGGCCACGACAATTTCTGTTGTTGTAAGTCTGATGCCGTGTTATCGAAAGATTGTACGGAGTACCGATAACGTTCCTGTAGCATCCCCAAACTAGAAACGTCCGATCAATACCTTCGAGAGTCTGATAGTTGCATTTGTTGATGATGGTGAGGATGATAGCAGTAACACTAAATGCCAACATTATTGCAGCACCAACAATCCTATGGGTCGTCATCGTTGTCATGTTTAACAACCAACTATCAGAACAATCAGAGCCAAAGAAAACAATTTGCTGCGGAGAATATATGACCATGGCATCGAAGGTGCCGTCGTATTCCATGTACACCTTTGCGATTTTACCGACTCCATTAGTAGGATACCGAACCTACGTCCGAGGAGTATAACATACAAGCAAAAACAACAATAACTTCATCAATCAAATGAGGCGTGTTTTATTAAATGCGTAGCAGCCTTGATCTTCTTAGTAAAACGACGAGGTTGTCAAATACTCCTCACATGCTTTTATTTTCAGAAATTCCTTCAAACCTTCCTGCCATGCATAGGAAGAACAAGATCTCCAAGATTTGCATCGGATGTCATCTTTCCGTGTACTAATCCCCTTTTTCGAGTTGCTCCTCCTTTTAGTGAAGCTCTTCCTTGTGCTACTTCAAATGTATCGTCAAAAGTTGTAGCCTTACATCTCTTTCCCCCTCCTCCTTGACTAATTCCGCATGCTTCTCCATATCCATCATTTTGTCCATCAAAATAATGGCCATCTTTGGGACGTGACAACAACAAGGCTGCTGGCTCAGGCGGCGCGTAGTAGCATATTAGCCGAAGACTTTCATTTCCTATTGTGTTCCAAGGAAAATACGACGACAACAACAACAACAACAACAATAACATCAATGCCCACTCAAAGCAGTACGAACAACTGTACACGTGTGCAATAATAGTCATTGTTAATTTGATAATTTCTTTAGTTGCTTCTACTACTAATACTGCTATTACTTGTGACGACGAGATCCCCAGCTACTAGTTGCAAGCCATATCTTCGCAGCGGTGGTAGTAGTAGTAGTAGTAGTAGTAGTAGTAGTAGAGTAGCGTGGATGATGATGATGATGATGATGATGATGATGATGATGCACACTAAGACCACAAATTAAGACCCACTCACTAACCATTTGCATCGTAGACATCGTTCTTATCATCTTAATCTATTGCTGATGTTTTCTATCATATAAACACACATTCACATATTATTATAATATGTATGTCATAACCCTTACCACCCCCCCCCTTCCTGTATTGAATCCATCACCCCCAGCAGCAGCAGCAGTAGCATCACCACCACCATGATAACAACAACCAACCTATGTATACGTTCTGTCACCAAGAAGTTCCAAACTCTGCTGTGGTAGGCCCTGCTCGTCGTCGTCGTCGTTTCGCATCAGTAGCAGCAGCAGCAACAACAACAACAGCAGCAACATCCATCACACCCATGCAATTATGAGCTGGAAGAATGGAGAACATCATTTGATGATGATGATGATGATGATGATAATGATGATGATAATGATGTTGTTGTTGTTGTTGTTTAACTTGAACAACATCAATGATATCATATATCATACGTCAAGCAAGATAATTATGGATCTATTTATGACCTTCCCTCCCTTTCATCGCTTTACCCATATTTCTTACTCTTCCCTCCTCTCTCCCCTCTTCCCCCCCCCATCACTATCCCTCTCCTTCCCTCTCTCATTTATCGAAATATTATTTGTTGTGCCTTGCTGCAAGTTGCCGACTCTGCCATGGAATCGATAAGAACGCGCTCCTACAAAGGCGAAATGAATAAATACAGATAGTGTGTGTTCTTTACTAATCAGGACACAACGAACCTGCAAAGAGCGTAGATATGATTTCTTCTCAAGTAATGGCACGGGATTTCTTTCTCCTCCTCATTGCAATCAGAGTCATCATCGTCATCGTCATCATCACAACGGCTGTTGAGTTTGTCGTCATCATTATCATCATCTTGTTTTGGTGATGATATATGCTCCTTCTCCTCCTCCTCCTCCTCAACCTCCTCCTCCTCCTCAACCTCCTCCTCAGCCCCAGCCCCAGCCCCACCATATTGATCATCCCATGAAATCCCCTTATCTGCATGCTTGATGATATAGCTCAGCACGTAGGTTTGTATAAATGACATATGCTTTGGAACGCAGAGTAGTGTTGCTTTTGCTGCTTCTCGTATGGGTCCTTTCCGCCTAATGAACAGTGGTGAAACGATGGGTGATAGATTGTAAGAAGCAACGGTCAATATACAGCACTGCCACCACATCACCATCATCAGCATCATCAGCATCATATTACTACAAATATTATTATTATTATTATTACTAAGTCGTTCTTTGGATGATGATAAATCTCACATAATACTTTATACAACACATTCAATCGGGGCAATTTTCTTGCTCTTTCGGATCATCAACATCATAAATACCATTAGCTTTCTATTACAATGGATCATTAACATTATGGATAATACTACCGAGCCCACCACTGATAGTACGCTTCATACTGCCACGCTGCCCCGTCAATATCAGGCGACAATATGTACCGAATACAATCGACGTACCTTCATGTAATTGACAACAAAGACAGTATATGAAGAAGCTATTTGTGATAGATATCTGTTTAGCGTATGGTGTGTTTGTATGTTTCTCTTGTTTCCAGCTGCTTCTTGTTGATGATAGTCATCATCATCATCATCATCATCATCATCTACCTTCTCAATAGATACGCTTTTCCCAAATGAGCAGGGGTCATCGAGAATCGTTGTTCACCGAAGTAGTTTATGAACCCCATTCGAGTCACCGAGTGTGCTAGCTTCTCATAGAGCCCATCGTCGTGCTGCTGATTGTCACGGAAACTATTACTACTACTAGTAGTAGTAGTGTTGAAGAATCGTCGTTGCCGACTATGCTTAGCAGAGCTGATGTCGTCGTCATCGTGATTGCCATTGTCGTGATTATTGTAGCTTCTACCATCTTTCGCATCCTCGTCGCTGCTGCCACAACTTCTGCCACTGTTACTACTACTACTACTACTACTACTACTACTGCTGCTGTAACTATCATGGCTATCAAAGCGCACAACAATCTTGAATTTATTTCCTCTATTCCGTCCGAAGCAACCTGTGAGGAGAACAAACTAAATAACCGAGGAGAATGCTTTGTAGACTACTTTCTGATTCAGCTTCAAATATTTCTGGCGAAATCACTTCAAATGCTGAAAGTCAAAAGTAAAGAAAAAGTGGCTACGATAGTACATGAAATCAAATATTATATGTACCACACGCCGATTAAATCCCCGTACTTGGGGAAACATCAATATGCAGTCGGGCTACTAGCATTATCACCATCACCACCACCATCATCCATTTAATAGCTATATCAATCATCCTCATACTACTATAACTGTTTTCCACTAGTGTTACATACTACTACCCTCTCTATCGACTTCTTTAAAGTCTCCAATCAGAGCATTTGGTATTGATATATTTGAGAGTTGAGGAATCTTATCCCTTGGCAGCTTGATGACTATATGCTGGGTCGTCACAGCACGAGAATCCTTATTTCCGAACATAGAAATGTCGTCGCTGCTAATGCTGAGCTGCTTCGCAATGGAGGTCATCACATCGGAGGTCTTTGATAGCGTTTTCGTCACTGTTGCTTGAATAAGTGCTATATGCTGCTGCTTCACCACAACCCCCCCCAACCTACTACTATCATCGCCAATAGGAGGGCATCTTGTTGCAGTATCATTATTATTAATATTATTATCATTACTATTTTTATTACTATAGCCGTATGCTGTCTTTTGTCTTTGACTCTTATTCATTTTTGCCGACGATATTGTCGTACTCCTCGTGTCATCATCATCATCATCATTATCATCATCAGCATCATGATCTTGTATTTTCGAGAATCTGCCAACATTCAACAAGGTTACAACTCTACCACTCCTATCAACTTCGTCAACAACAAAATCAGAGGGTCTAAAGCGGATTTGTCCATGAGGAAGCATTCTCACCATCCTCCCTCTTGCTGCAGCAGCTCTATTACCACCTGTGATAACCATATCTGTATTCGCAGCGATTCTTTCATCTACATGATCTCTTATGCGAGTTAGTATTCCATTTCTGCATCGTTTCCGATTTGTGTACTCGCAAATCCGTATATTATAGTCTTTGGGAGGCTGAAAATAGTAGTGGGATGACCACTTTGTTCTTCTTCTTCTTCTCCTCCTGCCGGGAGAGTAGTTATAATGACGAAGAAACATCTTAGGAAGTGGTAGAAGTAGTCTTTGTGCTCCATGAGAGGTTGTTTGCGGACTGGTAGTATTATCCTGGAGGAGCTCTTCGAGAGAGATATGCATATCTTCCTTCCTCTCCTCGTCCTCAAGTATAGTATACTCCTCTTCCTTGTGGTCTTCTTCTCCTTCCACTTCTTCATCTTCTTCTTCTTCTAGGCTTGAAGTATGGTCATTAACGTATTGCCATGCGCTTATACCACAGCCATCTGTTTTTTGCTGTATATTCCTGATTTGTTCGTTGACAAGATTATTAAGATGATTAGGGTGTCTGTGATGATAATGATGATGATCATGATGATGATGCTTATGAAGGAGGTGGTGGCAAAATCTTTTCCCACCCTTACAGCCAAGAGCGCGAAGAACGTGCATGTGCATATCACCACTGATGATGTCTAATCCATCCGAAGAAAGTTGCAGCTGCTGTTGAATCTGCGCTTGTCGTGAAATATTGGTGGTAGTAGTTGGAATAGCAGAAGTAGGAATGTCGTCATCCCTCATACCAGTAGTGCTATATTTCGCTATTGAGTCGTGGCTGCTAGAAGTTACTGATGTGGTATTATTAATGGATCTACTATTATCATTACTACTACTTCTACTTGGTATTATTCTCCTTGTTCTTCTCTCAGCAACCTCGTCGATCAACTGCAAAGCCCGTTGCCATCGTCGTTTTCCCACACCGCAAATGCCTTTGTACATCGATGGTAGAATAGCTAGCTTGCACTTATCGATTGCCGTCATCATGAGTTCCTCTCGTTGCTTCACTGAAGTAGTCAGTACCGGTGTTTGCGGTGATATACTCTCGGTTGCTTCTTCTTTCGAAGCTGCTTTGACACAACGTCTGAGCAACATCTCCGCTAATTGCCACTCCCTCCCCTTCGCGCAAGCAGATATGGCTAAAGCCCAAGAGGAGGAGGAGGAGGAGGAGGAGGAGGAGGAGGAGGAATAGCCTAGCATCATCAACGCTGTTGCCCAAGCCGCCACCTTCTCAGCAGACCGTAAAGTACTAAGTGCAGTTGAAGGTTTCAGCAAATGATGACTAAGACAACTAGTGTTTTTTCTTTTTCTTCTTCTTCTACTCCTCCGGAGCCACATTGCAAATACTTTTGGATGATGCAGCCACGACACCATAGGGGAAGAACTACCACCATCATCTTTGATGGAGGACATTCTTTCAATAGTTGACAGCATCTCCTTGATTTTACCAAGTGAAAAGAAGAGATCGGTTACTGAGTATCCCAGGGCTTCATGTTTAGTCATATAATCCCGTTGCTGCAGCTGCTGCTGCGTGGACCTTTGGTCTTTATTTTCGCTACAAAAGCCGCTAGAATCGATGGTCGCATTATAAGAGGCGGGAACAATAGGTGCGTTTGTAAATGATTTCACTATCTGTAGAGCTTGCTGAGGCCTCTTAGACTTCACGCAAGCTAAAAGGGCTGCATGAACCATACACGGCGTAGTTGCTGGTGGTACTGGGCCTTTGCCTCCTCCCTCATCACCATCCTGTAGGACTGCTGCCACTGATGATGAATCTACAGCGGCGGCCTCCTTTTGCTTGTTATGGTACTGGTAAAGCAACTCCAAAGCTCTTTCCCATCGTCTTGCACGGCCACATTTGCTAATAAGTTCGGTGTACTCGTCTGCAATCTCCAAGTGAGGTGCTTTTCGATGAAAATCTATTAATCCGCCTTCTAGTTTCTGCTGCCCTATCATGTGGCCAGTGATGGCGAGAGCATTTGTCGCGACAGTTACTACTGTGACCAGCCAAAGCATATTTCTTCTGCTTCCTCCCTTCAGCTAACTGCCACATTTCCCTTCCCCTTCTCTTTCATCACTGATCTGGTTCTTGATTGTAATTGACTGATTTTCCGCTCTGTCATGATCAATCCTGCTGCCTATTCTGCCATCGAATCACGTATATTCCCGTCAACAACCATGGCCGCCCGTCAATTCTTTCTTACGTGCATTCACCCGATTGATCATCAATTCATTCGTCGTCTGTATCTGGGCGTACTGAAAGCATGGAAGGGGAAACCTGGGAAAAAGTGACTTTAAAAGGTAGTCGCACATGCAAAATCACACCGATTTCTGATTTTCTAATTGTACAAAGCAGCAGCAGGAACATCGGTAATAAGACACATATCTACGAGCAATGCTCATCATAATTCAGGAGGAGGAGTAGTCAAACCCATCATCATCATCATCCGTCCCCCCCCCCTTCTCCTCCTCCTCCTTCTCCTTATTGTCATAATCATCATCATCATCATCATCGTTGTGGTAGATCTACTTCATGCCCCAACACTTCTTTTCATGAAAACTGATTTTCGTTTGTATTCTAGGCTGTTTGATGAAAAACATCGGACGTAGTCGTTCGCTATCGAGCAGCCAGAAAATTCTTCTTCCTCGAAAAGAAGCGATCATAACACGCTGCCCCAGTCACTTCGTAGAGAAGTAGTAGTAGTAGTAGTAGTAGTAGTAGTAGTAGTTGATGTGGTAGATGCTCGTATCGTTATGCGGATCATGTAAAAATAGCACAAGTGGCATTCAGTAGCGGCTAGGTAGTGGTTTCATCTGGGCTGAATCTTCATCAGACCAAGATATATATATATATATATATATATATATATATATGCATACATCTATTACAATTTTATTAGGTTACGACCGTACCAATCATTAATATGCTTGGTACCCTGTGGCAACAGCGACGGTAGATATCATGATCCTACCAGAATCTTCAGCTCGAAGGAGAATGTAGGTAATAACATTGGCTACCCTAATCATTACATGCTTCAATTATCACGTTGCTGCTAGATGTTGCTACTCATTAATCCTCCACGATTGCAGCTTCAATTGATTTTTCTACTCGCTGCTGTCAAGGTTTTTACATTGTTCGTGACATCTAGACAAATCCCATAAGTGGGACTACGATAAAGACATGCAAGTTTCTGTTGCCATTACAGACATCTATTTATCAGGTGATAGAATAATAATACCTGCGTATCAATGCTACATATTTACGGGATGGTACCACGTAGTAGCAATAGTAGTAGTAGCAGCATCGACCAAGTGTAACATCAAGTTGTAGTAAGCGCGTAATCGGGAGTTTCACTCTCCTCAAAGTTGCATTTGTAAAACGGGAGGGAGGGGGAATGAAGAGCCACATATTAGTCGAAGGAAAA
Source organism: Bigelowiella natans CCMP2755 (assembly GCA_000320545.1). NCBI lineage: Eukaryota > Cercozoa > Chlorarachniophyceae > Bigelowiella > Bigelowiella natans. The sequence continues at coordinate 24,971 of ADNK01000693.1, read as the reverse complement.
CATATTTTATGGAGACTTATTACTTACTACTGCAGAATCTCTTCCTCTCGACTCCATTGTGGTAGTAGGGTCTACAAGGTCAAGCGGCGTGATCCATGGGTATTGTTTGTTATCAACTGCTGTTGCCACGAACGAATAAACGAATGCTGCTGATTTGTAGTCTTTTTAATCCCTCATCGATCGAGCTAATGCCCTCTTCTCACAGGAAGAATGATGTATGGAAGATTGTTGCTGAGAATGATGCTACGGGTGCCACACTTCACGAATCTAATAATATATACCATATACGGCCAAAGATACATGCGCACACACATAATTACGTGTGTACACACGCACACACACACACACACACACACACACACACACATAGAGTGAATTGCACTCACTTTTATTTTCAATAATTCAGTATTGTCTGCATGTTTTGTGTAAGATGGTTGTGAGATTTCAGATCTAACCTTCCTCCTCCTCCTCCTCCTGCATTGTTTTAAAAGGAATCGTGGTTAGCAAGCCCATTTGGAGAAGAATTCAGAAATGCGACAAAGCAGCTATGGAGGTGGATGAAGAGAAAGATAATGAAGTCCTGTTGCAGCAGCGTACTACCTTCGAATCATGGTGTGAGCAAGTGCTTTTGCAGCAGCAATCTTTATCATCACCATCTTCTTCATTGTCACCAGCTTCAATGGAGGGAGAAGGTAATGGTCACTGCGAACTTACATACGTTTCTGTGACATTATTCAGAAATACTTTTCTTTGGTTCCTTCTTCTCAGACTGCGGTCGTCTTCCCGTATGCATTTGGGATGACAGCAGGAATATCGATTTGGACTTTATACAAAATTGCGTTACAGAATTGCACAGGTCAGCAGTATTACCACATCAAATGCAATTGGCCAAATCTTTCTTTCGCCTTGTTGATTTTAATGCAGGACTACTATCATGATTATCATTATCATCATCACCATCATCGTTTTAATTGCAGTTGGGAGCATCTTTCAGAGATAGAATTAAACTTGCCTGATTCAAGGAGCTGCATTACAGATTGGGATCAGTTTCAAGCGGCGTTAATCCTACAAGTACGTTCGTATTCTAATTTTTGATGATAATTCTCTGCCACATGGTAGCGTTGTCTCACAGTACTAAGTTTAGGCCTAGAGCAAATTATCAAATCTTGATCATACATTATCATCACGTACTGCAGGCTTTCATCGATAAAGAATTGGGGGGATGGGCGAACACATTTGGATAGTATTTCAGCTCGGTTATCAGATATGAATGTTAACTTTAACCAATATGTTGCAAATGAATATAACTTATTACGTGCGAACAGGTGTTATATGTATGCGGTGTGGATTTCCTTCCACACTCGATAAAATATCAGTTTTTCATTAATTTTGTACAACCGCCATTACTAGAGTAAGTTCTCGTTTAGAGTGAGTGTGCTTCGCAAAAGCTTTCGTAATAACCCTTGCGCACATACCGCATTATTGTATTATTGTGCTATACTCTCCTGCTACATGAGTCTCAATCTACCGCTGTAACATCGAGCTAGGTTCGCGTCGCTATGCACATGTTATTTAATGCACACATCACGCATATCGCAGGGCGATGAAGCATCAATTTATGGATCTCGCGTAAACAATATGCACATGCTGTCACGCAAGCGCTGATGAGTTGACTTTGTGTCCCTACGTACGCAGTCGTTCGCTTGACCATATATGCGCTACGATACTCACTTGAATGTCTCTGTTTGCTTGAACTCGATGTGATGCAGAAACGAATCGTCCATGCGATTCGGATCAGACAGAAGCAGCACTGCTGATGCAAGCTCGCAAGTGCTTCATCACGCGCGCGCGCGCGCGCACATACACACACACACCCATGCTACATGCTTGGACTGCAACATAAGAGTTGTGCAATGGTTTCAAAACATGATTGCTTAAAATCACAAGCATCGTGGGTACAATACTCCTGCTAAAGTGCAGCTTCTATAGAAAACTGCTGAGCACGAAGTTTGACCCTCCAGTTGCGCAATGAGGTCTAATTGAAAGTCGACACCCACGGTGGCACCATTGTTAGTTCCAAGCACTACATTTTCCCTAGCTTACCGTTACTCTGTTCTCTATTCAAACTCTTTCTCCCAAGCATCATCATAGCCTCTGCGAGGGTTGAATGCCGGAACATCATCGGCTGTCGAATCCACAATGGAAGTAACAAGAAATCAAAAAAATATGGTTAGATAGAGAATGATGATAACACGTAATCAGCAGAGATGTCTGACTAGTATTCACCAATTGATATATATTATTTGAATCTGCATATTCGCACGGAGTAGGTTATGAGTCTCTATAAAGCGGTAGCATATTACAAGCATCGCCATAGTCCTCAAAAGCGGAAACGTCGCCCTTGCCATTCACGTTTGGAATGATTGGAGGTCTGAGAAGAAATTCAAAAAGTTTAACGATGAGTACCATCAAGATACGATATTTGCCGTACACATAGCATATTTGTGTACTAGGGATGAGGAGGCGTAACTGTGCACACGAGACACCGTGTATATAATCACCTCATCTTCATGCTAACGAGGTTGCTGAAGCTGAACCCATTGAAGAAGGGATGTGTCCTACACGATAACAGTTAAAAAGATTCAATGTTAGAAGGCCGGAGCAGAAGAAATGTGCTAGATTGGAAAGCGATTGATTAACATATGCATGGTACACGTTATGGGGGTCATTTGTCCAACTTTTCATTTTAAGTATACTATTCAAGGTTTCTTTATTCTTATATCCGACTTTATGAGCTTTGCGCCGCCTTTCATGCAACCGAGCCTCATGTGCGGTTTCTTTTCCAGCAATCCCTTGACCAAATGCCTTGCCTCACCTTACGGGGAGGAATCATGAATATATTAATTATGAAGGAAATAACAATGGTCCTCCGAATAACGTCGGATATTCAAAACTACTAGATAGACTGAGACGATTTTTTCATTAGTCTTTGCTTCACCAAAACATATTTCCGTGTGTGTGTGTGCGTGTATGTGTTTAAAATTGTAACAATCCCCTCTTTTTCATTTTGTATATTCGTTGCGATGACGACCTGTGAAGATTGAGTTGGGGAACGCCACCTTCTTGTACAAAATCTTCGCGTATGTTCTTTGTGGATCATCGTCGTAGAATGGAGGGAATGAAGCGATCATTTCATAAATCAGAATTCCTGACGAGCAAGCAAGCAAGAGATGTTAATACGATAGCGTCAAGACGAGAGAAAAAGAAGTATCGTTGTGTACCGAGGCACCACCAATCAACCCCCTTTCCATGGCCCTTTCCTGAGAAAGATGTTTATAACTCATATTGGGAAGAAGTTGCGCAACAACACGCAGTAGTCAATCAACTGCTAATGTCGCCGAAGAGCTCTTGACTAACTACTTTCTTACCTGTAAGGATTTCAGGCGCTAGATAGTCAGGTGTTCCGCACAATGTGTACGTGTTTCCGTGGATCTCCTTAGCGAAGCCGAAATCGGTCATCTTCAAAAATCTGACGAGTCAAAAAGCAGCAGCATTGACCGAAAACATCAACACCAAGCGCACCTGCTATGTAACACAATATCTTGCTATTGGCAAGGCTAACTAGGCGCTACTTAGTTACCCATGGGAGTCGATGAGGAGGTTTTCGGGCTTCAAATCCCGGTAAACGATGTTTCGCTTATGGAGGTAGTCAAACATCAACAGCACGCTAGCTGCGTAGAACTTGGCTGAAGGAAACGGAGGTGGGATAATATGCTGTAAACACGACTGAGCACACACGTATGCTCGCTCGCTCACAACGGCACAGCAATCACATACCTTCCGAACATTTCTTCCGACACACACACACACACACACACACACACACAGAGAGAGAGAGAGAGAGAGAGAGAGAGAGGAAGAGAGGGAGAGAGAGAGGAAGAGAGGGAGAGAGAGAGGAAGAGAGGGAAAGATCGAGCGAGCTTCAAATCTGAGATAACACCTGTGCTGATCTTGAAGCGAGTGCGTGCACGAAGAATCGTGAAGAGCTCCCCTCCCTAAACGAAGTGGTTATAATAGCTCAAACGGTGACTCTACCATACACTATCATCTTTGGCTAAGACGACATCAACCTGCATCAAACCTGTGGATGATGGCATTGTTGGTCGTGCAATGTTTTCGGAGAAGACGATAATCAATCGTGCACGCTGCAGGGTAAAATGATGATAATAATTATAATACTGATAACGATATACCTGACAGAGCTCGAGCAAGAAGTAGACGCAGGACTTGTCCACGTATGTATTGAAGAGCTTCACCTAAGAAGAAAAAGATAAGGGAGCGGGCAGGGGTTCAGAATATTATCTGCCGATCTCTTTCAGAACTCAAGACGATGGCATGCAGAGCAAAAATGATGTCGACACCACCATCCTCATCATTACATCCATATGATCGTCATCATCATCAACAACACACATGCGTAATATGTCATTAATTCTCTTTCTGCTTGCTCTGTCTTCCCAATTCATACACTCTCACACACGTGCTCTTACACACACACACACGCACGCACGCACACACGCACGCACGGATACCAAGAAAGGATGGTCGAGGACTTGCATGACCCTCTTTTCAGACACAATATGCGGCTGCTGCCCGTCCATAACAACCTAATCCACGATAATGAGGATCATCATCATCGGCAGCAGCAGCAACATCAACGCCAGAAGCAGCCGCAGGAGTAACAACGCAAAGACGCAAAGAAATTTGGTTTTGTGAAGTGAAACTTACAAGAGCGAGTAGATGAATGTGAAACATAGAAAATATATATATATATATATATATATATATACATATATAGCTAAATCAGTTCTACCTGCTTCTTTGCAACACCCTTGAGCGCAAACACCTCTCCATCCGGGGATGTTACTATTCGCACTACCCCGAAAGAGCCTTTGAAGGAACAACGCCATCAGAAAGCTTGCTCGAAAAGGATAATTTCAATTTAATCTCTGCAATAACCTTTGCCGAGAATCTTCCCTTTTGAGAGCTCCTCGAGGCCCCATTTCGACCGCTTCCATTTCTTCTCAGCCCCAGACAACTATTTATTGTGATGAGTGTCATCAGAGGTGAAAGAGTGACGACGCATGATTTTTTGATGGATATGCGCAATGTGCTTTCTTTCTTCTTACCCCCACGCTATCAGAGCCTTTCACGCTGGAATAACCTACAATGCGCAATAAATATGCGCATGCACACAGACACAAATGTAGAAGCAAACAATGACCAAGGACACACGAGACTAATGTATGACGCAAAATGCGCCAACGAAAGTCTATCACATATCCACTACGATGATGACAAAAACATGAATTGAATTCACATCCCAGCAGCGGGTATGGTATGGTAGATTTACCTGCACTGCGTTCCTTTAGCTCAGCGTGAATAGGGCCTGACAACATTCATTGTCGGAGGAGGAGGAGGAGGAGGAGGAGGAGGAGGAGGGTAAAGAGCGATAAGTTGATACATGCATACCACATTATGTTTTGTTTTCTGCATAGCGAGCATATCTCCAGTGTTGCAAATCTTCCGCAGAACGGTCCTCTCAATCATCATTTCTCACCAAGAAGGCCAAACACAGCATTTCTGTCGAGCTGCAGACACACTGCCCTCGAGTCACACTTGATCGTCGCAGCGCGTATCCCCTTCGACTTATCGTCCATGAGCGCTTTCTCTCCGAAGAAATCACCAGGGCCATAGCTGAATAGCGATCATGATCACGATCATCATTTTTTGTAACCATGTGTGACCGCATATTTAAATAAATCTAATATTATATATAAATATATATATATATATATATATATATATATATATATATATATATATATGAATCTATGTCAATCCCTCACAGTTTCAACATCGTTTGGGAATATGACTGTCTCGACTGACCTTTTCACTGCTTTCTGCTGCCCGTCCACATATGCTCGCATTTGACCGGATTTCACGATGTACATGCAGTCCCCTAATCGTGTCGGAAAACGGATTGGCGATGAGAACACATCATCTGCGTCATCACACTGACACGGTGGTATAGCGCTGGGATCCACTCACTGCATACCTACTTCTCCCTGCTTGATAATGACGCCATTGCTTGGGAAGGTCTTTTCCTCGAGGGCTTCTGCAATCTTGTTACGCTCAGCTTGGGTGAGGGCCTGCAGGAGCTCGACCTTCTTCAGGAATTCGGCATTAGTCTTCGTTGCGGCTTGGGACACGTCTGTCATGTCAGCACACACGCAAGAGGAGCAAAACATTCTTAAGAAGACGATTTATGGTAAGAATTAGAAGCCGGACAGCAATACAATCAATGAGGAGGATGTTGTTCGTCCAAAGCCGTAAAATGGTGATCAGAGTATATTTGAAAAATCCCATGAAAGCACTTAAAGGAAATATGATGATTCCCGTTCCTCTTGCATTGTTTTAAACTAGAAATCATCTGTCGGAGTCAGCACCTTTAAGGATGTTTCTAAATGTGAATCGGTCAATCACCCAGCAGACCGCATCTGTTGATGCGATCACGCTTGCAGCTCTGGAAGATAATGTTTTTTGGGTAAGAACAACTACAAACGGATATGCAATTGCTATTTATTCCCATCTACCCTGCTCAAGCATTAGAAACTATTCAGAAGCATTTCACACAACACACATGACGCAGTGGATCACCGTGGCGCGTTGAATAGGAGCGCAAGCTCCCCCACAAGCTGCCCTTTTCCTCTCGTTGTTAACTTGATCTGATCACCTAAAAGAAGGGAGACGGGGGAGGGAAGAAGGAAGTGCGGAAAGAGAGAATGAAAGGAGATTAGCAGTTATTTATGAAACAACGGCTAGTGTGTGACGAGTACACTGCATCATCATCGTCATCATCATCATCACCACACCTGTTTTTTTGTCTGTTCCGAAGATATCGAAAGACCCTGATTGAATAACGTAGACGTGGTAGCCACGATCGCCCTCCTACAAGTTGTTTGGTTAGAACGGGGGTGGGAGTTTGGTTGTTAGAGATTCGCTATTAAAGAGCAGTCGTTTTTTTTTTCCGGCGTTTCGGGAGCGTAGAAAGCGCTACCTTGATGATCGTCTCTCCTTTGTTGACGTTCTGCTTATGCATCCTGTCGATGACCTGTAGGCATTTGCATCGTCATCATTTTGCATCGTCACCTTCCTCATCCTCATAAAAGATCATCACCTTAGCCATGTGCTCCTGCGAAAGGTTGCGGAAGAGATCGTTCTTTTTGACAGTGTCGTAGATGAGGAGGCGCTCGCCTTCGTCCTTGATGCGGGCCTTTTCATCAACCTCATCCGCCAGATGCGACACCATTTCGGCACTAATGGCCTTCCGCTGGACGAAGCGAATTCCCTTGAGACGCTCCGCCTGATTCAGAGTAAGTCATCATCATCAGGAAATGAAAATGTGTGAAGTTTCTTGGTGTGCACATGATCTACATCCTCTAGAAAAGTGTTTGTTTTCGATCGAGCGTAAAAGTGCAATTTGGAGTTTTTGAAGCGGGGATTGTTAGTTGTATCTGGTTGACTTTAAGTCTCTTGAAGGTAGCAGTAGTCCAGAAAGCGCATAGCATCTGTTCAATGGCCTATGGTGGAAAGTCATATAAACTTTGTTGATATACAGCTGTGTATTGTGGATAGGGTGTGCGTGAGAGCGTGGTTCGAGTCATTTGGATGGTACTGAGAGAGCTCTTTCAGCTATCACCTGAATGGATGCCTGTCTTGGAGCTTGGTTGATGAGCGCGCCTTCACCAAAAAAGTCACCCACAGATAGTTTTGCAAGTGTCAACTCTTTGCTCTCGTCATCCTTATCCCTCTTGAGCACGGAGCACGTTCCGTTCATGATCACATAAAAGCCGTCACCCTCATCGCCCTCATGAAAGACATAGTCTTTCACTGAAATATAGTACGATAAGGAGGAGATAACGAGTATCATAGCAGGTATAATTAGTAAGAGGATAATTTATTTCATAGGATCGCTTTGTATCTCTCATTCCATGATATCTAGCATTACCCATAAACTCTCGCTTTTCACTTTCCTTGGCAAGAACGATCAGATCATCTTTCGATAGCTTGGCAAGCAATGGCGTCCTTCGTAAACTGTTGTGTTACAGGGTTTAACGTATGATGAATGAAGTTCAGAATTGTATCAATGTGAATGTGCTTGTTCCTGTGACCTCGAGATTAGAAGTTTCTGGTCTTGATCAGACAAGTGCGCAATTACTTGTCCCTTGGGGGGATTCCCCATGGATCCAGTAGTACCGCAACAGTTACCTGGGAGATGACCATTATGATGATGACTATAATGATAATTTTCGATATTGATTTTGTGAATATCTTTGATTGTGATTTTGCTCAATGTACTTTGTTTTGACCGTTGAAAAACTCATCATTCGCTAATACCCATATCGGCAAATCCAATAGATCGGTCCTTTCAAAGATATCTGGAGCTTATGTTAGGTCGATGTTCCGAATATTTTGAAGGAGATCTAATCTAGAGGGGTGGGGTCAAGGATAGCGGAGCTGTGTCAACCAGATGTGAATCCGTGTCGTCATTTGGTGAAGACATGCGTATAGTTTTGTCGCACTACCTAAAAACCACTGATAGTCCTAAAGAAATCTTCGGTTTCGTTGTGGCAACGGACGGAAACTGGTTACGATAACAACAAACAGCAAATACCGGCACCCAAAACGGGATTCTGAATCGGAATTTCCGAGCTGGAAAAATATGAGTTGTCTTAAAAGCGCAAACCCAGGGCATTTTATGCCAATATCACCAACATGTTTTGGAAGCACGCTACCACAAACCTAAGAGCGGAACCTAGCCTGCTCAAATTTAAACCTGTGAAGGCGCTTCAAACGGCCTTCTATTTGTTTATAAAGATATACAATCAGGCTTCAAAGAGGGAATAAATGTACGGCGTTGATCTATTTCCTCCCTTCCGCAAGTCAGCATACTGCTCATAACACACTGAGACCTCAACCACTCTGGGCACAGAGAAGAGAGGAGAGCAGTTGAGGCAGCACCCCAAACCGCTCAACACTACTGCCAAAGATTGCTGTAGGATAAATTTGAGAGGACGGACAGGTATACGAGAAACCCAGGGATCACCTTTCTGTACTCATGTCACAGAAATCCAACGGTCAGTGCTTTTTGTTTCCACACACCCCTTCTCCTTCCTTTCCTAATCTGAGCTGAATAGTTGAGCTCCACCCCAGCCTCACAGCGCCAGCATAGCGAGCTAGCCTGGCATTGCGCGCGCCCATTTAACTTCCTCAATAACCCCATATTCAAGAATCCAAGGATGACGGGAGTGCCATTTCGTTGACTGTTAATCGGAATGTCGCTCCTGGCTCTGCCCCTGTTCTTACTGCTCACGCACAGTCCATGCTTTCAACTGTTTTAAGGTCAGTATTATAGCTCAGTATTATAGCTCAGTATTTGTCATTTCAAATACGCGTGCGTGCGAGCAAATCGACTGGGAGAATCTGTGTTTCATGGGATCTCCACACTGCTACGAAGTAATGCGCTGACCAACATTCTTTTCATTGCTCTGCAAACAATATGATCAGATTGCTTCCCAAAGTCATCGAGAAGCGTGATATTTGCGGCAGAGACTACCGGCATTCAAGAGGGGTTAATTACTACCTAGACCTCCTCAAAGACTACCTCATCTTGAAATACCCTATCCCTTTCGACCAAAAGAGACAGCTGGCACGTATCCTTTACGGCTTTATCACCGCTAAATGGGCAACTCAGCATACCGAATGTATGGCTTTAGCGGCGTATTGCCTGACAAAAATCCTTAAGAAGAAGGATGTAACAGGACTTACTCTCCCTTGGAAACCGTTCTACGAAACTCTTCTTCGCTACGTCGATGATCCGAGAAAGGGGAAGCCTAACCGTGTCTTCAACTCGCCTCAGCAAACACTGAAAATATGCTGCGACCGTTTGGTACAGCTGGGAAAGAAGCTGCGGATGTACTACCCGAAAACCGCCACGAAGGAAATCACAGAGCTCTTCCTCCCCAAGTTGGAGCCATTCACTGACGAGTTCAGCAAGCACCAGGCCCTTCTATGTCTTCTCTTGCCTGTAAAACATGGAAAGAACAATGTCGAGATGTGGTTGCCGAAGTTGATGGAAGTATCCCGCTGGAAGAGCGACAAAGTGTCGATGGCTGTGTGGTACAAGCTATGGGCTCGTTTGGCAAAGCACAACATTGATGTTGTTGACCTCTCCCCCTACCTACCAGACCTGTTCTCCCGATATTTGCAGGGAATTGGCCTTGGTCGCGGCAATCCAAACAAGGGGTCGGAGCACGGGTTTCCTGCTCGTTTCATGTGGCTCACAGGGATGCACCCCGCTCGTGCAAACGTGGACGAGCACATGGCCAAGCTGATCATCTTCACCATCCACCTTGATAAGTGCCGGCAGCTCTTATCGAATTTGTGTCAAATCACGAGCACGTCATTTCATCCCTCCAATGCAGGTGCTCACTTGAGACACCTTTCCGTTTTGCTCTCTGGCCTTGGCTGCTACTATGCGCGACGGAAGCAGCTCTTCCTTCAGGGCAAGCCCTACCCGGAGCAGATCAGCAAGTTCTTCGTCGCCACACTTCTTCCCATTGCTACGATGGGCATGTACTCCAAGGCCTTCCAAATGGTGGCTGCCACGCAGAGCTTCCTTAGGAATGTTGGCAGTGTGAACCCAGATTCCGTGCTCCCTTCCCTCATCGATCAATGGTGCGTCGCATTGGGCGCTGCTCCTTCTGCCCCCACTATTTCCTACTACTGCTGCCACTATAATATTCCGACTAATGTGCGTTATAGATAGCATATCCTGTCCGCACATGTAAGTCCTACCATTAGATAAATACTATACAGCGAGACCGTTAATTTACTTATTGCAATAATATCTCATACGACAATTTTGCTGTTGTCTTCTTCTTGCGTAGGATCCCTTCGTTGAAAAACGCTACGCAAAGCCATCGCACGATGAGCGCCCTGAGCTGTTTGGGCTGGCTTGGCGACACGTTTGTGAACAGGAGGATCAACCCCTCTGGCTGCACACGATTAGAGGACATCTTGTGGCTGGCGCTGCCAGGAATTGATCCAGTAGACCTTATGAAGACTGGGAAAACGCTCATGCTCTACACCCTTCTCTTCTACACGGTGCCGCTCATCGATGCCAGGGAGTACAAGGCGGTCAAATCGAAGAAGGGAAAGGGGGAGGGGGGCGAAGGATCTGCTGCTGCTGCTGCTCCTCCTCCATCTCACGACGAGGAAGCTCAACGCGCAACAATGTGCTTGAAGGAATGGGCTCCGCAGTTTCTGGACCGCATCTTGCTGTTGATCCGAGAGCAAGAAGGGTATTCGAACAAGAACCCTGTGGATAAGATGGCCCTTCCCCTCATCCACCGCTGTGTGAGGGCCTTCTACTCCTCCCTCTCGGCCTCTCTTCGCGAGCTGTGCAATATCCATGTAGCAAAGCGCATCATGGACGCTGACTTCTGGCCGAACTCCAAGTACCTCGGCAGTGTGCTGCATGCCATCGGACTGACATCTAGCCCTAGCGACAAGAAGGGGCTGCTCTTCTTCCTCAACCTACTCACCGACAAAATCATCGTTGTCACAGCATCAGGCAGCGGTGATTCGAAACAGCAGCAGGAGAGTGCTGAGGAGAACAAAGAGGATGGGCAGAAGAAGAAGAAGAAAAAGAAATGCTCCTACATCGAAGGCGGCAAGGTATATATGGAACGCGAGGACACACCGGGAGCAGCAAAACAGCACTGCCTCTATCTCATGTCGCAGCTGATGAAGCAAGCCCCTATCACGCAGCTGCAACCACAACAGCAGCAGGACATCGTCACCAAGATCAAAGCCATTTTCTATGTCTTCAAGGGGTCATCCAGCGGCAGCTGCCGCGATTTTTCACAGCGTATCATGCGAAACGTGCTGAGAGCTCTCACGCGCCGGTACCCTGTCGAGTACAAGGGGCAAGACCCCGACAAATGGCAGCAGAGTCAATGGAAGCACTGGCAGGAGTGGGGCGGCTACAGCGAGGACATCAATGACCTCAAAATTAAGTGGCACGTCGCCAACGACGACGACATGAAAATCGCCGCAGATCTGTGCGAATTCGCCCTTGGCCCAGCTTTTAACGTCATCGAGCGCTACCTGAACAAGGACTCGGGAGAAGAAAAAGAAAAGGAGCAAGGTCCTGACAACAGCAGCGTGAGCGCCGATGATATGTGCAACGCGCTGTGCCAAGTCATGTGCGTCCAGCGAGGCGCGAACAGCGTGCTGGGAGAGTTTACGGACGCCCTGCAGCAACAGCAGCAGAAGCCAACGATCGATGGAATGGAATTCGAAGCAGCTGAAAGGCCTCAACTCTCCGCGGGATCCAACCATCCTCATAACCAGTGCTACTACATGCTGCACACTAGTAGTGCGTCGTCGTCGTCATCGTCATCATCATCCCTATCCATCGGTTTCTGCAAGGTCGGCTGCGGGGAACACTTTTCCCTCCTCCCCAAGGGAAACAGCTCCCTGCGCACCGTGATCACCAGCAAGCTCAATGCTCTCGCCGAGGACACCAACGCCGGGGTTCTGAGCACGGATGGGGAGGAGGCGAGTGCTGCTGCTGCTGCTTCCTCGGACGAATCTCCTAGCAACAAGCGAAGGCGGGTTACGAAGGAGGGGGAAGGAGCGACAATGATGAACATCGACTCCGGCTCGGGAGGGGGTGGGGATAGCAAGCTAGAAAACGCAAAGGTGATGGAGAAGCTCGCGGAGAGTCTGAGTTTGTGCGTGAACCTATGGCTGATAAACCGGTCTAAACTCCTCAGAGAGATCCACTCGAATATGCAGTCGAGGCGCTCGCGAAGAGACGAGTGGGAGGGCAAGAAGAAGAAGAAGGTTTGTAAAATCCGAATCCTGAACGTCGAGTACGCTCACTACATGGAGCTTCTTCGCCACGAGGCCTCCCTAGAGAACAACCGGCGATACAGCACGGCAGCACACACGGCCATCACCAGCTCTCTGTTAAAACTATCCCTCAATGACTTCAAGAAAGTGCGGAAGGCCGCCAACGACGGTCTCAACACTGCGCTTGGGCGGTACCCCGAAGCATGCAGCTTCATCCTGGGACATCTGCTGCAGCAGGTTATAGAGAGGAAGACGGCGAGTAAGGAGCAGCTCGGGGGCGCTCTGAAAGTTCTTTCATTCCCACAGGTGCTAGAGGCGGCTACTTGCAGCCTTGACAGCATCCTCCTCGTCGTCACGCACATCTTCTCCGGTGTTTGCGAATCCCACGAGGAGGAGCAGGTTCAGGCAGCTACGCACGCCGTGTTCATGGCCCTCCTCTCCAAATTCTGTCTCCCTGTGTGGAAGGAGGAGGAGCAGAAGCGCGTCAAGTCAATCGTTGATAAGCTTGTGAGCGGCTTGGGAGGAGGTAGTGGGGAGGGGGGGGGGGGGGGGACGGTGACACACTGGCGATACCGACTCGTCGCCATGTCGCTGCTGATACAGCTGTTGCTTACTACACCGAAATCGCTCGCACCCGCCATCGCCTCCCCCGCCGCAATGGCGCTCATCACCGGAGGATGCGTCAGTGATTTATTCGCCATGCGGCAGCTGTGTATCAGAGGCCTTGCTGCGCTACTGGCCACGGTCGCTACGCATGAAGCGCTCACATTCGAGCCAACCGACAGCAAGCAAGAGGGAGGGGAGACGAAGGAGTCGTCATCGTCGTCATCGACACTGAGCATGCAGGGCTACAAAGGCGAGAAGGAATGGAATGCCAGGACTTATCGTCAATTCGGCGACCGCCTTCACCAGCCTCCCTCTTCATCGCATCTCCTAGAGAAATCCAAGATCAAAAGCCTGGAGCTCGGGGAGGCGTCCTTTAAGGTTTTGAAGGCGTTTGTGGTCTTTGATAAAGAAGAGAAAAGCGACGCGAAGAGCCTCTTTCAGAGCCTGGAGGAAAACCACCCAAGACTTTCTCCAAACGCCGCCAATCAGAAGAAGCAGGGGGCTGCTCTGGACATCTTCAACGTCTTTAGGTCGCGCACTGGGTATCTGCATGAGTTTGCTAGAGCGGCTGACGGGGTAAGTAAACATATTTCAAAGTAGTAGTTGTTGACGAAGTTATTACTTGCCGAAGAAATGTTGAGACTGCTGTAGTAGTTGTTGACGAAGTTATTACTTGCCGAAGAAATGTTGAGACTGCTGTAGTAGTTGTTGACGAAGTTATTACTTGCCGAAGAAATGTTGAGACTGCTGTAGTAGTGTATCTTTGTTCTACTCTCCCTGTTTGATGTTGTTGTTGTTGTTGTTTCTGCCATTGCAATGCTACTTCCTCCCCGTACGCCTCAGATATATGGTAGTGCGTTCGACACGTCGCACGTGAGTCTTCTCTCGCACCTGTTTGTCGTTGGGGGTACCGACTACGTGGCGGATGCGGGGAAGCGGCTGTTGCAGCTAGTGAAGAGCGACGAGAAGGAAAAACAGTGCTTTGCTGCCGAGATCGTGGCAGCTATGTGTCAGTACCTGGTGACGGGGTCTTTCAGCCTCCAGAGCGATGTGCTTGCACGGTTTGTCAATCCGGCTATACAGCAAGTGGTAATAGCGACAGCGAGGAGGAAGAGGAGAGAGAGAAGAGGACCTTATGCATACTTATTCGTGTCAGCCCTGCCGTTGTTGCAGCTGCTGCTGCTGTTGCTTTTACTGTAATGATAATGATATTAGCAGTTATTATAATAATAGTCCTAATAATGATAATAAATGTACTGAGGCCATCATGTTGCTAACTCCTCCTCCAACCGACCCCCCCCCCCCCCCCCCCCCCTACACACACCTCTTCTTTTAGCTAAAGGATGGAAACCAGGACACGGTCGACATGTGGAAAGATGCCGTCGCTTGTTCAATGCGTGCCACACGAGAGACACCGCGTGCGCTCGCTTCTGTGATAGCCCAACTCGCACACCAACCCTTCAAGAGAAGCCTAGAAGCAGCGGTTGGAGAGGGGGATCAATCGTCCAAGGCGTCATCGAGCAGTGCCGAGATCTACCGGCACCTCCGGCTGTTGCGCGCTATGCTGGATGAATGCTCCTTCCGCGTGGGCGATGTGGGAGGTTGGGTGGTGAGCCGTCTAAGAGAGGGCGACTTCCTCTCCCACCCCTACAAGCTGGTACGTAAAGAGGTCGGTAACATTCTAGTCTCCGTGACGCGTGCAAGCTTCGTCGCGCATAAAAGGCAGCATGGCAGCACCGGCCTCACTGCGCTTGTCGCCTCCCTTGCAGATGGCCTGAAGGAGCTCGCAACCCGCAACCCAACAGCTTCCTCTGCCTCCCCCTCCACAGCAGAAGGAGGAGGAGGAGCAGCAGCAGGGGTGGGGGGGGAGGAGGATAATAAGAAAACGGTCTCCATGGCCAACGTCGCCATTCAGTGGATGATCCCGTGCTCTCTCTTCTCTCAAACCGTGTTCTTTGGAGAGCTGCTGCTGCCGCTGCTACCAGCTATTTTACACCTCCAGTCAGCAACATCCGACCCGGAGGCAGCCAACAGGGCCAAGTTTCTCGCCATCACGTGGGCTTGGGGGGGGTGGAATCTGCCAGTGGATGGAGGAGAAGGGGGAGAGCTTCTCATTGCCAAACTGCTCAAAATGCTACGGAAGATGTCCAAAGACGCAAACTGGCACGTGCGAAAGGCCGTCACGAGCTTCCTCGCCACTGTGATTCCGAGGCATGCTTTTGTCCTGTCAAAGGCCAGCAGCGATCAGCTCGAGAAAGACCCGCTACCCGCTCTCAAGACGGCCAAGGCTACCATCGTCAACCTTTTGAGTGACTCGCAGGTGGAGGTCAGAGAGGGCGCTGCGAAGGCGCTCCAAGCGATGCTCAGCAGCTTGCCGGGATCTGGAGGGTAGTAGTAGTAGTAGTAATAGTAGTACTACTATGTTCATATTTCACCCCCCCCCCCCCTCCCCAGCCCCTTTCTTCTGCGTCCTATTCTTCTTCCTCCTCTCGTCAGAATAGCAAACTGACTTGACGTATTCGCAACAAATAAATGCACACACGCAGGGTAGCAGGGGGCATGAAGATGAGCAAGATGACCAACAAGATGTACAAGAAACTCTACAAAATGTCGCGCACAGTGATCCCTCAGTTTTCAGCTGCTAAGGTAGTGGAAGTAGCAGTTGTACTAGCATCACAATGCCGATTCCTTCTCTCCCCTCATCCTGTCGACATATAATATAATACTACAAAGAAAGAGAGCAGGATAACGAGGCAGCCAGTCAGCCATTGTTTACTCACACACCTGATCTTCTTTTCTATTGATGATATCGATTAGGACGAGAAGATGAAGGAGCAGCGCGGTATAGCCATCAACACTCGGCATGGAGGCTTGCTGGGCTTGTCTGCTTTCATCCTCAGTCAGCCTTATGCTGTGCCGGAATGGCTACCAGCGACTCTCATCGGCCTAGCACCGCACACCAGGGTGATGCTGATGCTGCTGCTGCTGCTGCTGCTACCTATTGCGACAATTACTAGAGCGCTACATAGTGATAGTGGCCATCTTGGGCGATGGAGGGGCGGGGGGGATGGGAGAGGGGAAGGTAACGTCCTCGCCCTCCTCCCTCTCATGCACAAGCGAGAAAGGGGAGAGGGAGAAGAGTGAAGAGAAATTGTCCAGTGCCATGTAGGAAACTCATCGTTCCCTCCTCTCCCTGTAATAATCCCTCCTTTTAGGATGCCATTCCCATCGGAACAACAGCCAAGAAGCTATTTCAGGAGTTTACGAGAACGCATCAGGTAGTATACACTTCTTCATTTATCGGGGGGGAGCGGGGAGGGGACACAGCAAACCAATCGTATGTCGATCAAACGAAACATTTCCCTTGTGTGCGATATCGCGTTTGTGTGCTTTTTTGTGTGCGTACGAATGAGATTGCCCGCCCAATGAAAGCAGCCCCCCAAAACAAACCAAAAAAAGGAAAAACGAGCGCAAGCCCTTACCTTGTTAATTACGCAGGACGAGTGGCACTTATTCGAGGAGAAGTTTACGGAGGATCAACTGGACACATTGCGTGACTGCGGATCTAGCCTTACTTATTTTGCCTAAACAGGAGGGGCTTAATCTGGCGTTTTGCACCTCGAAGTTTGTTGATCATCTGTACTTAATGCAGATGCTCGCTGTGTGGTGCTATCTAGTCATCGGGTACTAGAGAGACTCGATCGTTGCGGATAGTGATGATGACGGACGACAACAAAATTCTGCAAATCTAGAGCACAATCCCCTAAAAAAAGAGAGCAAAAGTGATGATCGCATGCATTCATGGTCCTATTGTACCATGTCTAGCTAGCTAGCGTGAATCCTCTGGGCCATGTAATTACTACTCACTGCTTCTATTATTTCTCATCTAGTATTACTGCCTGCGAGGCACATTTCTGCAAAGTAATGATGCCTCCTCATACGATTACGAAGTTGTGTGTCTAGACATGAATGTGAATCATGCGTATGTCTCATGCATGCAGCAGGCACTGCACATGTATCATGATAGACATGCAATATGCAAGCACACGCATTGATAGGTCACTGTACATGTCTGCTATGTACTGTATAGACAGACAACACACTTGCCATGCTGTGTGCTAACATGCTGCATGCCATATAGCTTTGCAGTCATCAGCCACATCAAAACACGCTAGCTGCTAGCACGTCAGCACGTGTGCATGCCACTAGCTAGCTAGTCATCGATCATCACAAGCTAGCAAGCATCACAGGTGCGTTTGTCACCACATGCTTGTAGTGTGTGTGAATTCAAACATGCATGCAACAAGGACGCGCCATCTAGACATGCCAACATGCATGCTACATGAGGCTGTGAACGTAACTTGCGATCTTGTCAATGTCTTCCTTGTGAAACTGTGCCCAGCGACCAGTTGAGTCGCGGTGGAGGGTGCGTTGGGTTGGCACTAGCAGAGGGCGCAAAGGTTGCGCGGGAAAGGGTTTCGCTATTTCGGCCATTGCGCAGTTGTGGACTGCGCGGCGCACTTTCATTGCATGTTCTGTGGAGCGTTCTGAGAATGCTCCGACCCAAGTTGGCACTCATCACTTTTCAACAGGACAAACAAGCTTGCTGCTGGCTCATTGCTGCAGGCTGCTGCGCACCTGTCGGGTCTTGACAGGAACAGAGGTTATGAGCCTCACTGGCGGAAAAGGGATGTTCGCAGTCGCCAAGAACCTCAAGTTGAGGGCGGACGACTTCGAAGGCTACATTGAAGAGATCGACGACTACTTTACCATCATGGACTTGATGGACATATTTGCGTTACCTAGTTTGATCGGGAAGAAAGAGAAAATTCTGGTAACCGTGAAGGAGGAAGACAAAGTAAAAAAAGAAAAAGGAATTGTTAAGGTGGACGCTAAAGTGGATGTAGGAACAGCTAAAGAGGCGAAGTTCGATGATGAAGTTTATCTATACCAAGTCTTTACTGTTTTTAGAGGCACTTTAGAGGAGGAATGCATGTCACCTTCTCAGGCTTTGCAAACGCCCGACTGGTTATTTCGGGAGTTTGTAAAGACTCTTCCAAAGGACTCTAGGAAGAAAAGGAGAAAAGGATTTGCTGTACTTAGTCTCACTCTGGAAGACTATGAACACCTAAAACAAAACACTGATGGAGATCCCGCTAAACTTTGGTGCAACATACTCCTGGAGTTCGAGGGACCGAGCTTTATGAGATATGTCGCTGTTCTAAAGAGCACAGTCAGTCTTACTTTAGACAATTGTGGTGGGGATTTCACTAAATGCGTCGGGACATCAACGAAGTATTTTGGTAAATTGGAAAGTTTGGGATCGAAGTATTCGGATCAAGAGCGAGTTGGCTTTTTACTTCTTGGATTACCTGAGGCGGAATTTGACTCAGTTACTACAGTCATCGAAAACCTCAGTGTAACAAAGTTTCAGGATGTTGTCACAAGAACATCAGCTTATTTGAGAAGGAAGCAAGGTAATGAGGGAAACATGCTTGGGAACATCGGGAACAATAGTAAGAGTAACCAGCCCACTGGTTGGAACAACAGTAATGGGGGACGCTCGGCCTTCCGTGGAGTTTGCTTCTGGTGTGGCAAACAGGGCCACTCTAAGCGGTTCTGCAAATCTCGTATCGCAGGAAAACCTAAAACGCACACTGGGGGTCGAAAATCTGAGGAAAAATTGGGGAGTATTAAGCAGGAAGGAAGGGGTTTGGACTTGGGTTCGATCACTCCATTCTTCAATATATGCAACTCAATTTTTCTACCGAAGGGGTGCTCAATGTTGGATGGGGGGTGCGGTAGGCACATCGTAAATAGCCTAGATTGGTTCGTGTCTTGTGCACCTAGTGCGAACGAACCTCGCATCGTTTTGGCCGATCACAAGACTTCTTTTCGACCCCGTGGATCTGGCACTATTTCAGTGCAATTATCGACTGGAAAAATTATGTGTCTAAGTAACGTGGCGTATGTTCCGGAGCTGAAAGGGTGTTACATCGCTCAACGACGTCTACGCGTAGACAATGCAAAATGTCAGATCAGGTATGAGAACAAGGGGGAGGCAATCGACTTCTACATCGACAACGAAATTGTCGGATCGACGGAGATTGGTCAGGAATATGATTTGTATTATTTCAAGGGTACTCCTGCCAGGAAGGGAACTACGCTAAACGCGCTGTATGGACACAAGTTTAGGGACACTAGTATGCGTAAATGGCATTTATCTTTATGTCATGCGCCTGCTGAAACTATTCGTCGATTACAAAAGTGTTCCAAGGGCCTTAAGGTGAATGGTAAGGCAACTGCTTCGAAGACGGGCGACAAGGGTTCGGGTACGGGCGACCAGGGTTTGGGTACTAATTCGAACAAATCAGACATCATGGATACTGAGGAAGTGTGCGAGCGCTGCGAGACTAGTTTTCAACGTAAGAAGACATTTCACCGTAAACCTGACTACTTAGCGAAGAAGTTCCTACCGGGTCAGGTGGCCAGGGGTGACCTCAAAGTAAAACTATCACGGTCTCGCAAGGGATTCATTCACTATCTTCTATTGGTGGATGAGGGTTCGAGAGTTCTACACGGTCGTCCTCTACGTACTAAAAATGTTTTTCGTGAGTATGTGGAATATGTTCGATGGATCGAGCGCATGTCTGGGCGACAACTCAAGTACTTCTGCGCTGATGGGGGTGGTGAATTTGTTAATTCGAAAATTTCTTCGTGGAACAAGAAGAAGGGCATCGAAGAGAAGTTCTCTGCTGCCGAGTCGCAATCTACTAATGGGCAGACTGAAAACCGTGTTGGTTGGGTTACAAGGGCTATGCTCAAGGTTTTGAATACAGCGGAATTACCTCACACCTGGTGGCCGGAAGCTCTGGAATGTGTGTTGTACACTCACAATCGCATGCCACACAAGTTCCCACAACTGGCGTACTCCCATCGAAGCTCTCACTGGACATCCTCCTGATGTATCTCATTTGAAACCTTTTGGCTGTATCGGATGGGTACGAATCAAAGACAGTAAGCTCAGAAAAGGAACATTCATGGATCGGGCTGCACGTTGCCGTGTGCTTGGATGTGACACTACTCATGGTGTGTACAAGGTGCTTACAGACGCAGGGAAGATTGTGCGTTCTAAGCATGTCAGACTATTGGATACTAAGTTCAAGTTCCCTGACAAGGATCCTAGTGTGCTCACTCGCGCTGAGTTACTAGATCTTGTTTTCGATGCTGAGGGCTCTGTCAGCGCTAAGGAGCATGCAGATATGCCTTCACTCGAGCCCCTCGCCGCCGACTTCCCGGACTCAGATTCTGATTCGGATTCAGTGTCTGGTGCCGACAACGACGACGATGCTATCCAGGACCATCGCAAGCATGATGCGTGTGGGGAGGATAGCTTCGTCCCAGGTTCGGCGACTAATCCACAGACCACTTCCAGCGACGACTCGAAGCAGGGGGAGAGGCCGCGACGTGAGCGGAAGGCACGCTTCCAATTCGTCCCTGGAACCGGAAAAGGCGAGTATGATAGACTTCAGCACATCTATTCGTCTGCACTCAAGAAGATCTCGGATTCAGAGGATCATTCTGGCAAAATCTCGACTCTACATGCTCTTGGATCCATGGAACCCTGTGAACCCAAGTCCTACGAAGAAGCCATTCAGACTCCGGGTTGGAATAAGAGTATGGATGAGGAGCTAGCTGCTTTAGAACGTAATGGCACTTGGGAAGTAGTTGGAATCGAGAAAGCAGGACGCAATAAGCCCGTCACTCACATCTGGGTGTACAAGGAGAAGACAGACAAGACTGGTAAAGTGAACAGGTTAAAGAGCAGGCTTTGTGCTCGGGGATTCACACAGACTGGTGTAACCTTCAGTGATAAGTTTGCTCCTACAGTTCGAATGGAAACTATACGTGCAGTCATCGCCTATGCTGTCAAGCATGGACTCAAAATCTATCAGGCCGATGTGAATGACGCTTTCCTGCATGGAGTCCTCCAGGAACCGGTGTACATGGAGATACCCAAGCACATGAGAGACAAGTACTCACATCGCAAGTATGCACTTAAGCTCAAGAAGGGCATCTATGGGCTCAAGGTTAGTGCTAAGGCATGGAACGAGGAGTTTAATCGTCACATGTTGGATTTGGGATGCAAGCAACTGGAATCCGATCCCTGTGTGTACATCAAACGCGAACATGGTAAGATTTGCATCGCGTGTCTGTATGTTGACGACCTCATCTGTGCTTCCGACTCCGAAGATCTCAAGAATGAGTTGTTTGAGACAACATGTAAGCTCCATGGACTCAAGGACATGTCACGACTTGATTACGTGTTGGGAATCGAGGTGACTACTGACTCAGGGGGAGTTCATTTGAATCAGCGAGCGTACATCGAAAAGAAGCTGAGGGAGTTTGGATTTCACGAATGCCGTACAAGTAAGGTGCCAATGCTCGACTCTAGGAACATAACCCTAGATCCTGATGGAGAACTCTGCGACGAGAAGCTCCATCGTGCTAAGATTGGTTCACTGGCCTGGATAGCTACTTGCACTCGACCTGACATTAGCTTTGCTCTCTCCAAACTCTCCAGATATCTTAACTCTGCAAAGGTGTCCCACATGCAAGCTGCAGATCGTGTGTTCAAGTATCTTGCTGGCACCATGGGGCACAAACTGCGTCTTAAGTCTAACTCTGGTCCGTCGGAGCTTCGCGTGTACGTAGACGCTGATCACGCTGGTTGCAAGGATGCTCGACGTTCGACATCGGGATACATCGTCGAATACAATGAGTCTGCTATCATTTGGAAATCTAAAAGGCAATCTGGTGCTCCTGTTAAATCCACTGCTGAAGCGGAGTACATTGCAGCATCAGAATCTGTTTCCGACGCAAAATGGCTATTAACACTCCTTCGTGAGCTTGGAGAAACTATTTCTAGTCCCATTTTCGTCATGGAGGACAACAATGCATGCATCAAGATAGCTGAGAATCCAGTGGTGTCTCAACGCTCCAAATCGATCGACATCAAGTTCCACATCATTCGCCACTTGGTCAAGGCAGGCGAGTTCAAAATGGAGCGTGTTTCGACCGATGATCAGGTTGCAGACGGGATGACCAAGTCTGTTGGGTCCGACAAGCTCGGGTTGGTGATTGCGAGGTGTTTTGGAACGTGAATTGAGTGACTGGAGGATGCAGGCTGCCGTGGGGTGGGGAACCTCCAACATTCAAGTTGTCTAGTCATGCGACGTTGCAACGTCAAGGTTTGCACGTCGAGGGGGAGTGTGAAACTGTGCCCAGCGACCAGTTGAGTCGCGGTGGAGGGTGCGTTGGGTTGGCACTAGCAGAGGGCGCAAAGGTTGCGCGGGAAAGGGTTTCGCTATTTCGGCCATTGCGCAGTTGTGGACTGCGCGGCGCACTTTCATTGCATGTTCTGTGGAGCGTTCTGAGAATGCTCCGACCCAAGTTGGCACTCATCACTTTTCAACAGGACAAACAAGCTTGCTGCTGGCTCATTGCTGCAGGCTGCTGCGCACCTGTCGGGTCTTGACAGGAACAGATTCCTGCAAGCCATCCTTATTGCGTTGCAGATTGCATAATTATAATTGTCTAAATTGTAGCCCCAACTCAGATTCTGCTAGCAACGAACGCAGCTACATCTGTGTGGGAGTGTGTAGATGTTGGTTGCATAGTCTCATGCCAGCATCATCAACCTACAGCGATTACACTCTACACACACTCGCACACAACTCCTGTTTACTACCGTTGTGAATCTCCCCCGTTGCTCTCTTCGCGGGTCGGTGAGAGAACGATGGACTTCAAAGCCATCACGTATGTAACCAACCGTGACAGCAACAACAACTATACTACTTATACTAATATTTGCGGGCCATTAGGTATAGTCGTCTTGGACGAAGGAAATATTTGAGACAGCTTTTGATAAATTGCTCCTCTGCAATAACAGCAGCAGCATCGGAAATGAAGCACAACCACAATCACAAAGAACGCGGCAATTAGCTGGAAGCAGATGTGTATGGCTAGATGGGATCATGCACGCACATGCACATATATGATTGCCTCTCAGCAAACCAGATGAAAAATACCACTTTCCCACCAGAAACCATCACCATCGCCTTCATTCTTATATCTCCCCCCCCCCCTCCCACTATTTACTTATTCTACCTTCTTCTTTGCTGCGCTGGAGTTAAAAACGGGATAAAAAATCAGAACGAGCATGTCCTGAGAGTAGTTGAAAGAGTAGTCCTCATTAATGTGGCCTTCATAGCAGTATAGCCAGCAGAGTGGATGATGATGATGATGATGATGATGATGATGATATGCTATCATCATTAGGGAGTGTGCGTTATGTTTGTACTATTGTCGGCTTGCTTGGGGGGTTGACTGTCGTTTTCTCTCATTGCCCCCCACCCCCCCCCCCTCCCCCCGTTTCCCCTTCTCCCCTCCTCTCTACACACACTTCCACTGCTACTTTACCTGGAAAATGCATAGTAGTGCTTGGGCAATCCACTGAAGATGGTGATGGTGATGATGATAATGATGATCATATCAATGGGGGAGAGGAGGAGGAGGAGGAGGAGACTCAGTATGCAAGAATGATGACGCCAATTGATGATGATGATGAATATGATTACGATGATGATACGACGATGATAACCATGAAGGTGTGATAATGATGATGATGATGATGATCATGACAACGATGGCTAAGACGTGCATGCTTCACGCCTCGATATTGCCGCTGCTGCGCCTCCTACGACGGACGCAATGCCGATTTTCATCACTACCAACCGGTATCTTATCGAGCAGGAACTCTGGATCTAACGACACGAATAATATCTGGGCGATGTACGTCAAGTTTCCTGATTATGGATATGAACGGATGGTAAGTAGTGGATGATGAGCTTCTCAGTCTGGTGATTTCATGCCCACGCATCGATCGATAAGGCCCTCGCAAAACGCCAAGTGACGCCGATTTAGGCCCTTCCCACACCCACCCCCAAACCACCACCGATGGTGTTTTATTATTGTTTTAGTACGACTATCATCATCGTTATCATCGTCATCATCACCCATACCTAATGTGGTCATGACGAACATTATAGGAGACAACCCTCCCACAGTCTGTGTCTGGGAAGAAAGGGCGAAAGAGGGGTAAAGGGGGGGGGGGGGGGTGGGGTAGGGAGGGAGGGAGGAGGATGAGGAGCAGCAGCACTAAGAAAAGCGAATTGATGAAGGGATGCAGCAGAAGGAATAAATACATGCATAGTATAGCAAGACGATGATTCAAGCGATGATGGGAGGCGGGGGAAGGGGGGGGAGCTAGCGCAAGGAGAGGAGATATGATGTAGTATTCAATACCACAATAAATAGTC
>ADNK01000694.1:72500-97764 GCA_000320545.1 Bigelowiella natans CCMP2755 | reverse complement strand
TTACGTGAGCAGTATCGCAACGTCGGTTACCTTCCCTGTCCTGTACCAGTCTCGCTGCGCTATAGCGTGATGTTTCCTATGCCAGGTACCTAGGGCTGGTAAACTTGCGGTCCTGCTCCTGCTCGCGTAGGGATATAGCCTGCACTGCTGCCTCCATCGTGGTGTAGCCTTTCTCCGTAACGTAAGTGGATTCCTTTATCTTTAACTTGAACTCTTCAAACCTTGCCTGATCATCACCTGTGTTGTAATTAAAATCATGTAGTTCGTCGATCATATCCTGGAAGCGCGTGGCAAAGTCTCTAACAGGTTCTCTCTCATGCTGCATCATTGCTCTGTATTTTCTAATAGCCTGGGGTAGGGAGTTAGCATCCTGTTCATTTACAAAAGCCTTCATTATCGCCTCAACGTCTCGTAGCCCACTAACTGTAGTGTGTATTTTCTCTAGCTGCCTGATCCGGGTCCTGCCTGTCTCGTAAAGGTCCATGGCTTGCTTTATTATAGCTAGCCATTTGAGCTTGTCGTTTTCGGTGGGGTTAGGGGTAAAGTCGCAGAGTATACTCCTAGCGTTCTTCCACCACCTCCTTGCCTCACCTCTTTTCCCGTTGTATTTCGTTATCATAACCGGTGCTGTTTTAACAGACATGAACTGGGTGTTCCGCTGTACCGGCTGCTGCTGCTTGACGGTGCTCTGGGTCGTCCCCCGCGAGGCGCCCAGACCCCCGTCGTTCCTAAACAAAGCTGCCCACTCTGGAGGTAAGTCTGCTTCGTAATCCATGATGTCCTGCATGATAGCTGCCCAAACATCATGTGTCTGATACTTGTATTCTATCGATACTTTCAGTTTGGCGTAGTTGCTCGCCCTGGGTCGCAAGGCTCGTAATGCCATTACGACCTTCTTGCTTTCGGCGGCCACGTCCTCGTCGTCCGCCTCGTAGAAGTTCTCCAGTGCCTCTGCTGCTGCATCTGCTTTCTTAATCCCGGGTGCTGGTCCCGGCGGTGCCTGTGGAGGTGTTCCTCCTCCTTCCTTAGCGTCCGTATCGCCCTTCCTTTCCTGTTTCTGCTCGTGCCCTTGCACGGCCTGCGAGCCAAAGTCCTGCTGTTCTTCTAGCTGCTGTGACATTGTTAGTCAAATCGTTTCCCGTGTGTGGAAGCCAAAGGTTGTTGCGCGTAAGGTGTTCACAGGCCGAGGCGCTACGTGCACAAGTAGGCAGGGGGGGGGAAAGGCACGTTTGCTTCCTTTTGAAGAGTTGTGTTTATTTTTATTAAAGATTATATTTTTATTAAATCGTGCACTGCGTAATCATTCGCGAAGCTTTCGCGAATGCCGCCGCACGTGGGGCAGCACACTTCCGGTGTGCTGCCATGAGTCCCGCCGGAACCCACGTGCCTATGCTGTATTAATATCTACGTTATCTATATTCTATATCCGCGACAACCCCTTTGTTGTCGCACGTGACTTGTGCCCGCGTAGTGGTACGCGCTACACACATGCGCATGCTCAAACGGCGGTGCGCGCGCTTTGAACAAGTTGTGACGCGCGCCGCGGCACGAAATAGTCGACAATCATCTAGACATGCATGCACGAAGCTACCATTGTACATGTACACGCGATGTGCTTGCTAAATGCATTGAACACATGTTAGACGAGACTAATAAGATGCAACCTAAGCGCTGTAGCCGCTGCTTTGCATAGCTACATTAGGATGATCATTGAAAAGATTTAATCACTTCATTACATCCATCTCACATGTGATAGCACGTGCGAACGATTGATACCATAATCGTTAAATTCCGGCATCAAATCATTGTGTCTTTTTTCAGCAAACATGAGAATCAGAAAATCGAACGCAGGATACTGAGTTCTTGAATCTTACCCAGGTAGTTCCGAAATGTTGCTCAAATTAGGTTTATTCGTCTCCAAAAGGAGGCATCTTCTCTTTACTATAATATAGACCATAGCCCAAGGCCCATAAAGAACCCCCAAGTAAATTGGGATATTCAGCCATATGGTTGGTACATTCAGTGTCTGAATAACAAACAGTTTTATGTGATGATGGTTGTGTCAAAGGTGATGTATGTTAAAGCAAAAAGTGTTTTCGTGAAAGTAGGAAAGAGTTTTCACATCATAAGAGCACATTACCTGCGACAGTATTATTGCAACTACGAACGCTGTTGCGAAGACGACAGCGACGAAGGG
Source organism: Bigelowiella natans CCMP2755 (assembly GCA_000320545.1). Classification (NCBI taxonomy): domain Eukaryota; phylum Cercozoa; class Chlorarachniophyceae; genus Bigelowiella; species Bigelowiella natans. Next base: position 95,567 of record ADNK01000694.1, on the reverse strand, counting down.
CATCAAGATTGCACTCTCAATCGATGCGTTCAAAAAATGAAGCAAGAATTCTCCTACTTTCAGCCCTTTGCGCCTTCTCTTAACATCAAACCAGCACACTAATCCATATGTTATTACCACAAGTACGTCTTTCGTCCAGCTGGTTTTGTCTTCCAATAAATCATGCCATCCCGAAATGTACATTACCAAAAAAACAACTAGGAATGTGCCCGTTCCAGCACCAACGATTATTCTTATTTTCTTCCGGTTAAATCCTACTAATAGCGATCTCCACCCGTTAATCCGGGATGTGATAAAAACGAATAAAGCAACTAGCACATAGAGCCCTGACAATGAAGCCACGAATGTTCGGAGAATATACGAGTTGGTAATGATCCATTTGAAAGGTGATACTTGGGTAAAACGAGGCAATATATACGAAAAAGTTGTGAGGATAAGGTTTGGTGTTGCCCAAATGATGAACAATTTCCCCTTATCAAACACTTTTGCTTTCAACGGTCTGGCAGAGAAGAAGACTTCTGTGCCAATGACAAGTGCAACGGTGCTGTTAAACAGCTGAAGGAGGAACGCCCAGTCCATTTTCTTTTAAGCAGTAAACTGTGGCTAAATTGCTTCTTGATTTCCGTGCACTTAGATCTAGATCTACTGCATCAATTAGGAGTTGAAGATGATCAACACACCTCCGTTAATGAATAATGAAGCAAGTTCCGTTTGAAAACATGCGATACTCTGTAGATCTACTGGCACTTTTCGAGATTTCATTTTCTAATACATTGTCGCAGATACAAAATATAAATAGCTCCCAAAGTACTTGCAGCTTGACCATTTACTTACTATAAGACAACAAATCTCACTTACATGTAACAATATATGCCCGCTTTTCTGTCTAATTTTAAGCGGAATTGGCAAATATAGTATGTCTATATTATCCGACATCCATTCATTGTTGTCTTAATCTCGGTTCGTATACGTCCTTCTCGGCATTTTCGAAATTCGCCGGAGCGCATTTTTAATTCGATCAGAAATCTCCGACGGCGTCTCACAAACTGAGAACAATGGTTGGTGCACCCCCTTTTCGCATTTGGAATTACCCACGATTTGTATGTTGCTTGGTGAAATAGTTCATGATCTGGTATATAATTGCTATCAGCCCTCTCGCCGGTCTTTCGCAGAAATTGGTCGCATTGTCTGCATAAACTACGGCAAGGATAATGGAAAGATTGGCGTTATAGTAGACATGTGCGACTCGATGACGGTATAGCTTCCATACTATATAAATACGATGAAGATGCTATAAGAAGATGATAGACAATTGCAATCCTCATTGACAGGGACGAAATTTGAAACTTTACATTACAGGGGATTTGATATTAACCCTTGTGATTAAGTGAACACTGATACGACCCCATTTAAAATCTTCCTTTAATTTCAAAACATTAATCCACTCTCGTCCTACGCAGTGCCTAATTGACGGGCCATCAGTTGAACGTAAGCTTATCAACTTTCGTCGCCTTGCATTCACGGATATCAAGCTTCCCATCATGAAGCGGTGAGTCTGGCTTCATTGATAAAAACAAAAGAATCTGATGAATCTGTTTTATTATGGCGTGCGTGTGCATTCAATTGCTGCCACACTATACTCTAATTATATTGCCTCGCTACACCGCACGATACACAACTTCCTACTTCATACAATATTTTTTCTGCCCTTCCTCAGCCTCCGATCCAGCTTGCTCTACAAAGCTTGGACGGAAGCTGGCATTGATGAACAGTTTGCTAAAACTACTTGGGGACAGAAGATTGCAAACCAAAATAAGAGAAAAGAGCTTACAGATTTCGATCGCTTCGTTGTTAAAACACTGAAGGCTAAGAAAAACAAAATCATCGCGAAGAAGGTGAAGGAACTTAAGGCTAAAAAGTAAAGAGCTTCAAGTATTATGTATCAGCAATAAATAGATCGCATTGCCAATCATATCATCTTAACATTGCCTTCAATTCCGTCCTCACGCCAAGAATATCTCCATGATCATAAGGGTGGCTATCATGCGCATGATGATGCAAAATATTCCTCATGCAGATGACGTAACTATTGCCAAGTAACTCTGTAGCACCTACTATTCGCTTTGGAAAAATTCTGCAAACCGCTGCAACGCATTTACATGCACCGATGTAGCATTGTGTGGTTGATGTTTTAATCTAATGTAGGCAGGGCGATGCGTGCATGCTCGCTAGCTCGCACAGCTATAGCTAGCCATGCATGCCATGCAAATCAATCACACGTGTCATGTGCATGCGTGCATGCGTGTACATGCTGCATGTGCACGCGCTGCATCATGTGAAATGAACACAAATTGAAATGCCTCCCATGTCATTGCTTGCATGTGTTTTGGCACTCTTCGATTCCAATGTCGATCAACGATCACACGTGCGCTCACGGCTATCGGCTAGCTAGTTGCCAAGCATCAGCATGTAGATGATGACAATTTTTGGGAAACAAAAAACAAAATTGCACGAAAGCCAGGAATTGTTCCAGAAGCCATGTGCATGCTGTGCATTGTGGCGGAGTTGCATTGCTTGCATGCGTGTTGACACAACTAGACAATGAAATGTGAGCTTGCATCGAAGGTCCACAACACTACTCGCTGCGTCATCGCAACATTGAGATGACGCACGACTGAAAAAGTGAGTCGAGACAGGCCGGCTAGCCGGGGGCTAGCTAGCTAGTCCGTCTCGACTTTCCACCTCAAGCTCGTTGTTCGAACTGATGACGTTTCGAGTGCCATTGACAGGGCTCCCTGTGCGATGCAGACTTGGAGCGCGTGCCATTCTAGCATTGCAGCCAAGCGCACGTGCAGATTCATCAACAATTCATCGCGGCATCCAGAATCTCGACATTCATTTTTTCCCGCCCAACTTTGTGCTGATCTGGGCAAGCAGCCTCACACTGTGCAGCACACGCAGCACGCTCATTGCACATTGTTGCTCGGTCGGCGTCATTGTTCTGGACTGAGCAGACGTCACATGCCAGCATGCCGTCGATGCGATCAGCACGCGTCCAGCGCACGTCGCCAGCTGTGTTACGATGCGCTGGCTTGCCTGCCCCCAACTTGCACGTGATGGACGTGTGATGCAATGCACGAATGTGCACAGTGCACGTTGCTGTGTCCATTGCAAGCATGTGTTCGGATGCAAGTTCAACGCGTGCTGTCAATCAGCATCAACCACAACAAACACATGCGCGAACCCCTGAAGTCAGGTGGAAACAATGAAATCCTGTCAGTCTGCGTGCCGTGTTGCTCAGCCAACAAAGAAGGACACGTCGACGCACGTCAAAATGAGCCTGCACCAGCAGCAAGCGCATGGGACATGCATGGAAAAATCATTGCAATGCATTGACATTGAAGCCATCAGGTGTCACATGTGACGTTGCCAAAATGCAATTGAAGTGCATCATGCGTGACAATTGCAATGCTGTCTGCGGTGCTTGGGCACATTCGAGCTGATGCGTGTTCCATGTGTGCGCTGCGCAAAATTTTTTTTCCAACGTGTCCTTTGCCGCACCACTCGCACCAATGTTTGTGTCTGCTGGAGCTGCCACTTTTGTGTGGATTGATGAGATTCCTGAGCTCTTGGAACCTGGCGTCTGGTGTGACATGATCACTTCGCCTGCCAATGTCTGAAAATGACTGTGAAAAAACGCCAAATTTTTCCGTTCAAGTGCGTCTGTCCCAGCAAATTTCAGCCCGCCTGAGCAAGCTGTCAGCTCCTGAACCTCATCAGATGAGTCATCAGAATCCACGTTTGATTCAATTGGTCCAGGATTCTCCAAAAAATGGTTGGAATGAGCAGCACTTCTTCCACATTGCTCCCCCATGTGATTGACCCAAGTGTGAGCGTGAGGAGTCACAATCGTGCCAGGAAGACCCTTCATCTCCACGTCATCCACACCTGGTTCTCCACTTCCAACAAGCACACACAAATGAAAATTTTCAATGTGATGATTGTCACGAATTGCACACACACGCACACTCACACTGCACACGTGCACGCATGTTGTTCGTTGTTCTCACCCTTCTTCCATGCCAGCATGAGCGCCTCCATGAAATCCGAATGCTCCTTCCACACTTCTTCACAAGTCAGTTCTGGCCCGTCTCCTGGCCAAACCATCAGTCTGCGATGCATTTTGACCCAGCTTCTTGCCGATTTTTGCAATGGCTCGCCTCTCCCAGGATTGACTTTGTGCAGATGTTCGAAGTCCCATTCCTCTGAAATCTGCAGTGTCTTCGCCATTTTCGGAGTGGCCCAAGTGAATCCTCCTGCTGCTGATCTGTCTTTCACCTCACACGCCCTGAACTTGAACTTGGTCACGTCAAATGGAGCTGCTTGCAAGTCGTTTTCCACCTGTTTCATGCCCTCCTGAGGGGTGCCCAACTCTGTGTTCATCGTGTCAGTGAACACGTGAGCTGTGATCTCACCACGAAGAAACCGAAACACGAGGTGCATGTTTTCACTCCAGCGCCTTTTCAGCGAGAGTCAAGCAAGAAGACTTGACGTTCCTCGACTGGCACGTCGTCCGCCGCCGCCACTTCTGCACCTGAACAAGTGAACGAAGAAGAAGCGAAGAAGGAAAAAAAAGAAGGTGAGTGGTTGCACGTGAGGTTGCACGAACTCTGCATCACTGAATGTGCGCTGATTGCCGCATTGCACTCAACAGTGTGAACAATGAACAAAACATGATGACAAACTGCATTTCAATGAACGTTGCAAGAGTGAATGACTGAACTTGATCCTCGTGGCCGCCGATCTGGTCTCACCCTTGCTCAGCCAAAGCGTGTCATTTGCATGTCTCTTCACCAAACATGGGGAGAATCACCCAACGGATGACATCTTTAAGTTTGGGTGACATTTCATACTGAGCGACAACGTTTTGACAGGAAAATTTCCCTATTCTCCGCCATCTGCTATTCAGGGAGAGACGAGGGTGGATAAGGATAGTCAACACCATTCTGCAGCTACATACATGCACACAGGGGTTTTTACGTGTGTGGGGCTCTGCTGATAATAATATTCTTGAAGTGACGTAGTATCAAGCAGTTCTATCGCAACATCCATCGCGAAGCCTACCAAACCAAAACGACACTGTCGTTTGGTGTGCCTGTGTAAGGCGAAATGGGAAACTCATCGTCAAGAAACAGAGAGGAGGATTATTTGAAGGTATGCTTCCACTAGGACGCGTATAATGACTCAGTATTTGAGAGTTACAGGATTATTATTTGTAGCCTGCCACGGAGAACTTGACCATAATAATTTTATGATAAAAAATTTCAGCTTATTCTTCTTCACAAAGGCGTAGAGGCCTCAGAGGCGGTATAAGCACGGCTAATTTGACAGTGTTACAGCAATCATCTTATCATTATTAATTTCCTCACACTATAATTGAGAAGTTGAGTGGGTGTACTGTATAACGATGATGATGATGATGATGATGATGATGATGTACTTAAATCAAAGGATATCAAGAGGATATGGGATTACTTTTCAACCAAAGGCTCCTTGGAGGTAAATCGATTGTCAACTACAACTTTCCAAACTGTAGATTGCATTCACTAAATATTTACGTTTAATATAATCAACTAAAATAATCGACTAAAGAGGGTATGCTTAACTTTCACTAATCCTGCTGATGTTATACAAGGTCAACTCGGTGCGAAATATGCAGCGTCTGCGTGTGGACTTGTTCATGGAAGATGCCCAAAGAATATGCCAATTCGATGAAGATATTCTCGAGCAGATCAAGAAACACGCGTCAAGGTGGTATTTGTGTTAATGAAGCCGAAGTGAGAGGGTGGAGGGGTATGATGTATAGTGTTGACTCGGATACAATCACCAACTCTGTGTCCAACGGAAGCAGGAGGCAGCACACATACCTAAACATATGACTGCTATTGCTTCCATTTTCTATTTTCCACATAAGAGTAATAATAATAATAATAATACATGTTGTATGTTGTGAGAAAAAATGGGTTCTTCGATGTGGGATGGTTTCGTCGGTCTGATGGCTCATTCTTGCTCTTAATGTAACACAGTTTGATAAACCACCCTGAGATATTGTGGAGGAAACTCGATATCAACAAAGATGGTTGTAGTATCTAACTATCTACTACTTACTTTAATAGCCACAATCATCTTTCTCTTTCGTACATTTTATGTATTTGTTGTTTCTCTTGCTTGTGTGCGCGCATCTTAAAAATATCATGTAGTATCTGCCTTGAATGTATTCCATCATCATACCTGTGACAACCGTTTACTGTGCAGCATTGAGGTAAATACGTGTGGTTCTGATATAAAACTTACCACGGTATAATAGGACATGTGCGGTGGGATGAGTTTAAGACTTTGGCATACGACAGCGTCTTAATATCTCCTTTCGCTGAGATCATTGAGTAATGGAGGGAATACTTGCACATGATGGATAGTGGACTCCATTCTGTCGTTGAACTTATCGGAAAAACTTATATATGATGGATAGTGGACTCCATGCTGTCTTTGATCTTCGAATTTTTACTGTGATGACAGTATGAATATATGTGTTGCTAGTGATCATCTATATATAGATGATCAAGTCAACTTCATTCCTCACCATCTTCGGTCCTCATCACCAAATCAGGAATTACAAGAAACGTAGAGCTGGTGGTGACAGTAGCACAAACACTTCCCATCATGAACCAGTTGCTCCTGGAGGGGGAGGAGGAGGGGGAGGAGGAGGGGGAGGAGGAAATGTAATACAGCAAAATGGCAAGATGATCATGCCTTTAGTTGATACATACAACGTACACATGATAGATGATCATGCCTTTAGTTGATACATACAACGTACACATGATAGATGATAGCGTTGATGGTGTGGTGGTGGTGGTGATGACAAAAAATAGTGAGGATGATGACGGTGTACTTGCTCCCCATATAGTGATATACTTTCTGTAGTCATAACTGATTGACATTTCCTCTTTGTTCGATATCAAATTGATCATCATCAATCAATCACCAGGGAAGCGATTTGCAGCAAGACGAGGTGCTACAACAACTACTACTGCTGCTGCTACTACTACTACTGTCAGCGTAGTCTTTCGAGACATTGAGCTGTATCATAGGCGTTTCTGCACAGCAACCACAACATAGCCTCCTCCTTTCACCTACAAACATACATATTCACATGTATGACAACATACATACAACTCATACGTAGTGTATCCTTATTATCTTGCTTTGATAGATCAATTCTTATTTGCAGGAGGCATTAGTTGACTTTTTACCTTTCCCTGAATTGACTCCTTCTATCTCTGTGGGGGTATTGGATTCCAAAGAGCTACAGGTTGTTGTTATTGTTATAGAAAGAGAAAGAGAGAGAGAGAGAGAGAGAGAGAGAGAGAGTATGATCAATAGATGGTGATGTAGTATCTCTCAGACTATGAATAAGATATGAAGAGAATGATTGATAATTTGAATACTATTACTTCTACTACTATACTTAGTTTCAAGATGATCCTATGGAAACAGCGGGAGATTCTCCAGTTGCTTCTTTAAGTGCTGAGCAAATACTAATGACGATAATAATAACACACACACACACACACACACACACACACACACAGGCATACACTCATTAGGAACAGTATATATAATATACCATCGGTATTCCTACTGGTGACAACACCGGCTGATGATGATTATGATGATATTAGATTTTAATATAAAGAATAGGATAAATATGTCTTTATCGAGTAGTGATAATATTTCTTCTTCTTCTTCTTCTTCTTCTTCTTTTTTTTTATTTATATTAAGAGCCACATGGGTGGGAGGGTCAGTTGATCTCGGTGCAGGAGCAAAAAACAGGTGTTTTCTATCTGACACGTAGTAGTAATGTCGTTGTGTGTGTGCTTCTGTGTTTGTGTGTGTGTGTGTGTGTGTGTGTGTGTGTGTGTGTGTGCTCGTCGTGAATGAATGGGTAAATATTGGAGGCAAGAGGCCGCCATAATTTGGTACATGTAGTACAACCCAAGAGAGGGAGGGAGGGAGGGAGGGAGATAAAAGAGCAATGGTAGTAGTAGCAGTTAAAAAGAGATGGAGAGAGGGGAGCAGGAGGAGGAGGATGACCAACGCTTGTAATATGGATATAGAAGAACAAGAAGAAGAAGAAGAAGAAGAAGAAGAAGAAGAATAAGAGCAACAACAACAGTAGCCCTTCATTCTTAGTACACTTGGCAGCTCTTTAACTTCATCTTGCTACTGCTGCTGCTACAGCTCTATTTGCTGGTGTGATGATGCTGGTGGTGGTGGTGGTTACCACGATGATGATGATGATGATGATGATGAGTCATTTTCACTATCTTCTTAGGAATTGTGCAAATTAAGTTTGCATTTGCCATATGCTATGCTCATCCCAGTAATGTGGAGGTTTTTTTGGAGGTGAGAGATTCTACTACTATTATTCATTGAGATGCGTAGTACAATAAGGAGTACTGATTGAGTGATGATACTGATCACGAAAATGGTTGTCATTCAGGGTCATTATTATTATTATCATGATTATCATCATTATTTCTATTTGTCTTGTAGTTGTTTATCGTTGGGTCAAAGTCTGATGATATTGGCACCATCGTGTCGTTCTTACTACGTTTATTCGTCTTTATTGCAATCAGAAACGAGAGCCAGACCCACCTGGAAAAAATGGTAGTAATCACATAACAACAAACACCAAAGACAACAACCATACTGTTAATGATCCTAGTACTACTCTACTACTGCCCACTAGTCTGTGATAATTATCAGCATCATGATGTTGTTCTACTACTTGTTGTTCTTGATAGTTTTGAAAGCAGATGCACAAAAGGCTTCATCAGCAGCTTCGCTCTCAGAGAGAGGATTGGGAGGGTGTCAGTTCTATTCCAAGGTATGATGACGATGATGATGATGGTGATCATACTATTTCTATGTCTTTTCATTCTCATTTTCCTCTCCTATATGATCACTTTTTGATATCATTATTACTATTATTTGTTGGCATGATGGTGTCACACACACACACACACACACCACACACAAAGGTGGCAATGGATACTCTTTCTGCTGAAGACATCATGGAACTCTCTTTGGTCATTCATTCATTCTTTCTTCATCGATCGATTTACTAGCTTTGAGACTAGCGTCCACCATAAGTAATGATGACGGTCATCATCTTAATTATGCTCTACTATCTCTCTCTCTCTCTCTCTCTCTCTCTCTCTCTCCCTCCCCTTCAGGAGGAGATGGAATTGCTTTTGCCATGGCTAGTAACCCTGAGGTCGGTGAAGGATGCTGTGAGAAGGTACCCATTAATAATAATACCAAGCAGCACTAGTAATCGATAGAGTAGTAGTAGTAGTAGTAGTAGTAGTAGTAGTCGTCCAAATAAAGAAGAAGAAACCAGAACAAGAAGAAGAGGCAGAGGCAGAGGCAAGAATGGAGTTAAATAGAGTACTTACTCCCCACAGGAGGCTGCTAACGTCACGTAGGCTGCACCGGTTAGGATGGTGGCTTAGATTGGCAGATTTCGAGATGTTACATGGCAGGGTACACAGCTATACACATATAAACAACATATATACACGCATATATACATACATACATACATACATACATACATAATACTGCCCTCTTTTGTTAGTTAACAAATGCCTTGTGTATCATTATCATCATCCTGATTCGTCATCCATTCATCCATCCATCCATCCATCCATCCATTTTCTCACCCAATCCTCATCATCACCATCATCATCAGCATCATCATTAATAATAATGGACCCTCCTTCCGATAGATATATGGTGCTGATTTTGTGTTGTTTGCCGCATTGTTGTTGCTATTACTCCTGCAACAACAACAACAACAACTACTACTACTACTACTATTACGACATCGTACATAGGTTCTTGTGCAGGACCACCAGAATACGGGTGTCACCAACTCCTATGAGTAATAACAACATCAAAAATATCTTTCATATCATCATTATAAGTAGCGTGTTTATTTACCAACGAAGAAAAGAAGAAGAAAGGAAGCAGGATTAAGGCAGAGGATTTATTTATTAGCGCCCACACACACACACACACACACACACACACACATCCATGCGCTTTAAAACAAAAGACACACGAACAATTAAACAAAGTTCCTTCTCCTCACACGATGAAATGGCACTTTCTTCAACACATGTGCTGTATGTAGTTTTTTTGTACGGAAACTAAGGGATGAGTGCGAAGAGGACTACATATTCGAGCAAATGAGGTAGGTGTTGATGCTCATAGAATAACGATGACAACAAAAGTCCAAAACATGTAGTAGGTAGTAGTAGTAGTAGTAGTAGTAGTAGTAGAGGAAGGAGAAGGATAGGATGGAGTGGACCATTATAAGTGCTCCTAATATTTTCTCTAGTTTTTTCTGCCCCATCTGGCCACAATGGGAAGTATGCAAGGTGCTGCTGGTGAAATAGTAGGAGAAGTAGTAGTAGTAGTAGTAGTAGTTGTTGTTGTTGTTGAAGGCCTGAAACACTTTGAGACATAGATGAAAATCAAATGTAGGAGGGAGGAGGCATATGATTGTGCATTTAGTTTGTGGTGGTGCAAATAGATAAATAGATAGATAGATACACATGCTGATATACAACAGTTTCACTACATTAGTTTGAACTACCCAGGATGCTACACATACTAACACACAAACACAACAACGCATTCAAATGTTCTTCCAAGCATTCCTCCTCCTCCTCACTCGCCTCTTCTCTTCGGGTGAAGAAACAACATACTTTATTAAGTACTTGCCTCACCGTGTCACCAATATTAGGTTAAAGTGAAGAAGAAATTCAGCTCAGGCAATGCTCCTTCGTTGCTATATTGCAACTTAGAAGGGCTGGAATCGTTCTCTCATCCGCTCATGTACAAACCAGATGACATCAGGTTGTTGTTGTTGTTGTTATTGCTATTGCACTGATTTGATGTTTATCTTTTTGAGATATATATGATTGATTCTCTATATCACATCAACCAAGTAACAACGTTTATTAGTTTAAACTGTAATAGTGCTGCTGAGGTTTTTTTACTTCACGGCATTTTTGCTGCCTTGGTCGTTCCTGCAGCTACTACTTTCACTACTACTACTACTACTACTACTACTACTACACGTTTATCTATTGTGATACATCAATGACAACACGGCGAGGAGGAGGAGGAGGAGAAGGAACTTTTTTTTTGTATGACTTGTTGATATTGGAGAAAGTAATGATAAACCACAACACAATATAAACACTTGAGTGGATTGCTGCAGAAGCAGTAGTTGAGAAATTGTGGTGTATTGTTGGAAATAGTACACAAACCCACTATTTGTTTTCTTCTTCTTCTTCTTATTATTATTATTAGGTCCGATATGTGCGTTGTGCATTCGTTCGGTGTCTTCAACTGGATATGGGCACAAAGAACGTATGATGATACTGATAACAATCATTATAATAATAATAATCATAATAATAATAGTAATAATAAAAAGAACAACAATAACAAAATCTTATCGAATTTCTCTCATCGCTAGCCCTAATGATTTCCACTATAAATGAATGAATGAACGAATGAATAAATGAAGAAAAGGTGGTACTGTTCTTCCCCTTCACCATCTTCCTCCTCTTATTATTATTATTCTTCTTCTTCTATGTACATTGATGATCATCATCAGGCCATTATACGGCATCTTTTGTCCCACAGTTTACACATTTAAGTGTCAGCCAATGGCTCCTGGTGTAGGTGTGATGGAATTCATCCAGGTACATTACATGCACTAGTACTCAGCCATTATGCTCACCATCACCACCAACGTCATCACCATCATCATCACCATCACTACTACTACCACTCATCGTTGTTCTCATTGCGAAGTTGTCGTCTGAATAAATGTTCTATAAATCCATCAAGGATCAAATCTACATAGTGAGACTGCTGCTACAACTATTCCTATTACTCTATACTATTGCTATCTTGTTGCTGCTGCTAACTCACACGGCTATTGTGCTTACCAACAATGAAAACAAGAATGCCGTCACTTTGGAAGAATGGAGTGCAGAGGTTGATGCATGATCATGATGACGATGAAGATGATGATGATTGATGGTGTTAGTGCAGGTTGCTTCCTGTTGTACAACTTAATACGGACACACACACACACACACACACAACATATATATATATATATATATATATATATATATATATATATATATTATTTTCTCACAAATGGTCGGTGAGTTGAGTCTTGTTTATGAAAGGTCCTGAGAGGCTTGCCAAAGGAGAAGCAGATAAACTTTATTTCATCCGCAGCTGGTAGGTTGTAGTGGTCATTACTATCACGGATTGAACATGCAATCAATGCACACACGTCGTTGGACAACTCATATAACTATTTTCATTCTTCTGATGTTACTGTTCTTCATTTTCCTCCTCCTCTAACTATTATTCTTATTATCATTATTATTGCTTGCTATTAGGATCATACGTGGCGTGTTACGTCCTTGGTTGTCGTGATCGGCATTTCGATAATTTTATGGTCATTTATCCTCCCCCCACTAATCATTATTATTTGTTTATTGTTATTATTAGTAGCATTATTAGCGGCACTAATACTAAATCGGAATAATAATCCTTGGCACTCCACATTTCATGTTTGTTCTGTGATAACCGTGATTTAAGTGGTAGAGGATAGAAGAGTGAGTAGAGCCTCTCTTCTTCTTCATCATCATCACCACCACTACTCTTATCATAGGTAAAGGACGATAGTACTCTATTGCAAATCGATTTCAAGCGGTGCTTTGACAGAAAAGTAAGAAATAGAGTTATGGAAGAGAATCATCGATACACCACTACACATTCATTTTGGGTCAAAATTCAAGATTAGCATCATTATCATTCCTAATGTAAAAGTAAATGATTCCTCTTCTGTTAGGCGTCTGGCCCTGTAGATGCCCCTCATTTTTCCATAAAGCAAGATGTCAAAACAGAGCTGCAAAGAATGGTATTTGAAGTGGAGACGGAGTTGTTAGATCATCATCAACGTGTGGGATCTGGACAAAGTAGAAGGAAGATACGACTTAACGGGTACAACTACTACTACTACTACTACTACTACTATTTTGTCGCATATATTATGCAAGAATGATATATGAATGATTCGAATTATATGCGGTTATTACACGGTATAAGCACCCATCATGAGCCTCATGTTCATTCCCCTCTTCCTTCCAAGAAATGATGTCGTCATTGGGTACTGCAAATAATCGTACATATCCTCCTCCTCCTCCTCCTCCTCCTCCTCCTCCTCCTCCTCTTCCTCTTTCTATGTGTGTGTGTGTGTGTGTGTGTGTGTGTGTGTGTGTTTGTGTGTGTGTACTAGATGGAATATATTTAGACAGCTTTGTTGGCAAGCTCTAAAATCTCTACGAGCAATGGGAATAGCAGTTGTCAAGATAGTAACTGGCATGTTTGCTGGTAGTAGTAGTAGTAGTAGTAGAAGAAGAAGAAGAAGAAGAAGAAGAAGAAGTAGATGAGGAGGAGGAGTTTGATGATCAACATCATGTGGCATCACCATGTCGTAGTAATGATAATAACAGCCCATCATCATCCTATGTTGGAGGTCTATCAACAACATCTTTACGCTCGTGCTCATTCGCTATCGTCACACTTTTATGATGACTTTGTAGTGAGAATGTGGGGGGGTTAAATCGTTGGAGTGCGATTCTTTCGTCGTCATTCTGCTCTTACAATGGATGATTCTTCGTTATTCATAGGATTGAAAAAGAAATTACGATACTTTTCAAACACCGAGAGTATGTGTAGATGGGTGCATGTGGCCCTCAATGTGAGTAGTAAACTGTTAGTAGTAGTAGTAGTAGTAGTAGTAGTAGTAGTATCATATTTGGAACTTGGCATTTATTGTTGATAACATCATATCTCTCATTACTCTGATGGTCATTATCATTATCATTATCGTCATCATCTTCGCTAACTTGACCGTTATTTTATCAACAGCTGGCATCTACCGACACTGAGGCCAAAGCACATCTAATGAGTAATAATGAATGAATGAATGATAACAATGGGTTGTTCTGCTGTTTACTGGTGGATGGAGAGTATTTTTAGTCATCATCGTCATTCTGTTTTTTATCACTGGCACTAACCATCATCATCACCATCATTACCATCATTGCCATCATCATCATCATCATCATCATCATCATCATACCCAAATGCAAATCACACTCGTCCAAGGCTACTACCACAACTTGATGACTCGTATGCAGAATTATAGCGCACGTATGTATGTCATTAGGCCTCATAGATGCAGGAGTCTATTCAGTCACAAAACGACTTAAAAATTTCCTTCATGGTCAGATACATAAGAGTAGTATGTAATGTATATTAATGTAAAAATATCTGATTATCATTCGGATGATGTTATTCTTGAAAGATGTTACATATGAATTACGGTGCGTTTCACACGGAATAAGATGTGTATAAATATGTATATATATATATATATATATATATATATATATATATATATATATATATATATATATGTGTGTGTGTGTGTGTACATGTACATAAATAAACAGGAATCAATGTCTACCGTAACACACGCACACCTACTGAAAAAGCCAAAGGAAAAATAATATACGGAGATAAGCGGAAATATGAAAGGTGGTTCTAGTGGTGGTGGTAAAGGAGGACAGATAGAGGACAGAGAGAAAGAGAGAGAATCCGTGGATAATAATGAGAATGAAATAGATACAGATACATCGTAGAGTAGTTATCATCATCACCATCATCATCATTATCATCATCATTATCATTATCATTGTCATCATCATTATTATCATCATCATCATCATCATTATCATCATCATTATCATCCAGGCGGGTTACTCATGCCGACCCTGCACACCACATGTCCTCTATGTCTCTATATGAGGGGGTTGACAGCAAAAGCAGACCGGGGGGAGGAAGCATGCCTCGTCGGATAAGAGCGGTGTGATCTTACTACCTAAGTAGCCAACTTATCATCATCGTTGCAGATATAGTAACCGTGATTTATTCACCTGCTCGTTACTTCATACTTGACATAACTGCAAATTAACAATAATACGCACTGAATAGACGTCTATCGGCGGGGCCAACGGTTTTTCTATGAACAACCCTAAATTGTTACGGAGAATGCCATCAGCACCTAACGGACAAAGCAGTCCGCTCTCTAGTGAAAGAAATCAATCCAATAGAAGAAGGTAGAGAGTACTAGAAGTAGTAGTAGTGTTGATTAGCATATGTGGTGGTGGTGGTAGTGGTAAATGTCTGATGTTTACACCATGATATAAGACATTATACGTGTTTGCACCTTAGCCGAGATGGGGATTCTCTCAACTCCATAGACCTTTCATATCAGGTCATACCATAGTAGTAGTAGTAGTAGTAGTAGTAGTAGAAATAGAAGTAGTAGCAGCAGTAGTAGAATATAAGTGAATAGCATGTAAAAATGTATGTCTACTCACTGCGTACAAAACCATATTATTACTATTAGGGTTATGATGAATCCAAAGTGTTCAATGTCTATCAGCTCATTCAGGTAATACTATGCCAACAACAACAACAACAACAACAACAACAACAACACAGCACACTATGCTCTTCCTCCTTCAACACCACGCACAATACTAGAACTACTACTACCAATACTACTATTAATACACTGCTGCTGCTACTAGCATGCTAGGTAATAAGCATTATTCTTGAATTCTGAATGAGCTATTACTACTATGCTACCTATTACCTTCTGCAGCAACGTCAAAAAGGGCTCGTTATGTTGGACCTATCATTCAATAGCTTTGGTTTATCTGGGACAAGACTTCTCACAACTGGTACTACTACTTATATATATATATATATATATATATATATATATATATATATATATATATATGATGTTAAACGTGTCGTCACTTTGCACAGCTAGTGTTACTTACAAGGTTATTTTACTACCAAACTTGATTGTCTTATATATCACACACTACAATATCAACAGGTCTCAAGAACTTTATATCGTTGAAGGAGTTGTATCTTCAAGGCCTATTCTTTGGCCCAGATGGAACGAAATGCGTATCCACACTTGTGGATGGAAATGGTATCGTGATCATGAGAATCCACCACGATCATAGCAATAAGAAGAAGAAAAATTATTTTATTATTTGAAGAGTCGTTATAGACTGGTCAAACATATATATATATATATATATATATATATATATATACTACATTAGGTGTTTTGGAGATACTGAACATTAGCGAGTGTCAAGTATGTGATAAGGAAGATTATTCTGGCCTTCAGGTACTACTACTACTACTACTACTACTACTACTTTGTTTCTATAGTTGGTGGTGATATCCTAATTGCTGCTATGCTCATCAGGCACTATGCTCGGCTCTCAAATCGATAGGATGCGGCATGAAAGAGCTTGATATTTCCAACAACAATATTGGCCATAAGGTATTATTATCGACTAACAATTGCTGCTGGTAGTAGTAGTAGTAGTAGTAGTAGTAGTAGTAGTATGATGGTAATGACGACGACGATGATGATGATGATGATGTGATGGTTCTGTTTTGGTATTATCATGTAATATAATCAGGGGTTGGAGAAGATACGGACAGCAATACAAAGCAATTATATCATTGAGTATGTCGCTACTGACGATAACGACGAAGATGACTAATATATATATATATATATATATATATATATATTTCTCTGCTGCTGCTACTGACAATAATGATGATGATGATGGTGGTGATAGCGATCATAACCACGATGATGATGATGATAAGTGACCGAGTGAGAAGTTGTTCAAATGTTGATGAAGGCAGTTAAGTCACTTGAAATATTAAAAACCACGAGAAGAAAAACAACGTTTTCTCTTTGTATCATCAGAAAATCGTGAATTTTCATATATGCTGCATGCACACATACACACATACACACATACATACAATACATATACTAATTTCTGATATTGCTAAAGGGAAATCCATTATGCGAACAATGGCTTCGAGGAAAAGGATATCGAGAGCCTCAACATTCAGAATATTCTAAAAAGAAACCGCACACACACGGTCATCACTTAATTCCTACAAAATTACAAAAATGAATGATAAATACATACGTGGTTATAATACAGATGATCATTGACTGATTGATCGATGGATTGCTTGATTCACTCACTCACCTATTTGTTGTTCTGTAATATCGATGATAATAATAATAATAATAATAATAATAATAGATGCTGATTTTCACAATCGTGTCGGCAAAGAATGTTAAAGTTGGTTTCAGGGAGAAAGTCAAAGCTAAGGTGCCTAAATGTGTGTGTGTGTGTGTGTGTGTGTGTGTGTGTGTTTGAGTTAGTATCAGCACAAGGCGATGTAGAAATAAACTCACCATCCACCTGCTCAGATGTTTTTCCCTGGAAATCCTGCTGTTGAAACACCAGCCATCAGCGTGAAGAAAGACATCGGAGCAAGTACTTGATGAGTGATAATGATGATGATGATGATAGGATGATAATGATGATAGGATAGGTGAAAGATAGTGGGAGTCACCAATGCTTTATCTTCAATTATTTCTAACTGTTCATACAGCAACACGCATACACAGAGAGAGTAAAAGAGGGAGGGGAGGGGAGGGGAGGGAAGGGGGGAGATTACTTCATTTTGGGGTACTTATGGCTACTTTTATCTTCATCCTCATCATCATCATCATCATCATCCTACAACTACTACTTCTTACCTCTACCACTACAACTACTACCACCACTTATACTACTATTACCACTTAGGGTGGAATTATACTACACACTTTGCCGTGTTGGATTCCACTATTCGGACACCTATGCGAGTGGAGCTCTGGGGAGCCACCACTTCAAAAAGACGGTACTATTACTACTACTACAACTATTACACTATTGCTACTACTACACTACAACTACTACTAGTAGTAGTAGTAGTAGTAGTTCTGTAACTACACTTTCTCTACTACCACTGCAAGTGCATCTCATAACCACACTTCAACTGATATTGAGACAAACAACAGTGAGTACTTGCTCACAATAATAATGACAAGATCTGATGAAACATCGTTTCTTCTTATTATTATTCTTCTTCGTTCCTATTATTGTAATAATATCATCATCATCATCATCATCATCATCATCATCATATTTTAAGGATTGGGGCATGTGAAATACCTGCAAAAGATCTCAGTAGCATGCATGAAAGAAGAAGTCAATATTCGTCTAATGAGGTGCTAGTAGTAGTAGTAGTAGTAGTAGCAAGATGCAACCAACCGAGAAGTAGAAGAAGAAGAAGAAGAAGAAGAAGAAGAAGAAGCACTTTGAACGACGACCCACCTACACACGGAATATATGCAATAATGTTTTGACAAACATACCCCTTTGTGATCATCAATCGAGCATCAATACCTGTAAATAGGCTGGAAACAGTGATGAGGGTGATGGGAAAACCAGTGTGAAACAACACACGAATGAGATCAAGTGAGTCATTTGAAGCGAGTTGTAGGAGGAGGAGGAGGAGGAGGAGGAGGAGGAGGAGGAGGGGAAGAGAAGGAGGAGATAATCCGTTTGAGCGTTAAGACACTCATCATTCATACCCCCGTACTGGAATGCAATGTGTTCTTCCTACTACATTCAAAGCAGCTAGGAATTG
Source organism: Bigelowiella natans CCMP2755 (assembly GCA_000320545.1). Lineage (NCBI taxonomy): Eukaryota > Cercozoa > Chlorarachniophyceae > Bigelowiella > Bigelowiella natans. The sequence continues at coordinate 76,727 of ADNK01000694.1, read as the reverse complement.
GCTCCTTACAATTGACTTTAAATCATTATCGTTGATGTATCTCTCTCTCTCTCTCTCTCTCTCTCTCTCTGTGTGTGTGTGTGTGTGTGTGTGTGTGTTAGGAGTTATAGAATAATGGAAGGCCATCTCAAAAAAGGCCAATTGATAGTCTCCATTCATGCGGTATTATTAATCAATCAATAAATAAATGTAGAATGAAGCACGGATAGTGCTTTCCAATATGTGTACTTATTCAATTTTTATATCATGTTGCTGACTAGAGGGGGGGGGGGGAGGGAGGGAGGAGAGAGAGAAAACAGCAATAGAAGAAGAAGAAGAAGAAGAAGAAGAAGAAGGAGAAGGAAAACACTTGGCTGATTGATGAAGTTGTTCATCATCATCATCATCATTTTGGTATTATTCCTCCTAGGGCAATATGCTAAAGGGAGGGATACTCTCTGCAATGGCTGAATTTGTGATAGAAGGAGCTGCCAAACGATTTGTAAGCAGTAGATTCACGTTCAGTTTGAAGAAACTTTATCCTCAACAACACTTTTATTATCTAATATCTAATCATTGCTGGAGGAGTAGCACTCTTCGTAGTAACAGCAGCAGCAGTCTACCGCTGCTAGCTTGTCTTATCTTCATATTGATCACATTCATTATCATCAACTTCTTCTTCTTCTTCTTCATCTCTCATGTTATCTTCTCATCCTCATCCTCATCCTTGTCATCATCATCGTCATCATCATCATCACCACCACCACCACAGTCTCGCCACATGCACGAGCAAGACGTCACAGATCAAATACGTGATAGGTGATAAACACACATACTAGTAGCATACCACTCTCTACCACTACTGCTACCGAATCAAACCGAGTTAACTCTGTTATTATCAATTAATAACTCTACTTCATTCTCGATGTTAATAATATCTTCTTTAACACACATGATGATATATTAGCGTAAAGAATGGTTTCTTGATGTTTGAAGAGGGTTCCGATTTGAAGGAGGTAGTTCCCACACTTCTTTGCAATAAATTTCGTGTGTGTGTGTGTGTGTGTGTGTGTGTGTGTGTGTGATTGTGTGTATATGATACTACTGCCGACTTTGTACTAAATACTACTATTAGTAGTCGTAGTACTATCATGATGGAAATACTACTACTACTACTACTACTACTACTACTTATCCTCGACTGATTCCATTCTCTTCTTCTTCTTCCACTACTTACTGCTACTTATCCTCGACTGATTCCATTCTCTTCTTCTTCTTCCACTACTTACTGCTATGCAACCAACTACTACTTAGGAGATAGTTTATAGTGATAATCGAGAGATTTCAATGGCACAGGCAATGGTACTAATAGTAGTAGTAGTAGTAGTAGTAGTAGTAAATATCGACGACAATGAACGATAGATACCACCATTAACAAACAGTATTAAGGTGTTCTACTACCTTATAGCACAAGCACCAATCAAAAAAACTAGCAGCAGCAGCAGCAGCTATATAACATCAAAGTGCATCTAATATGAATGTATCACCTACTACTACTACTACTACTACTACTACTACTACGATGCAAACACGACTATGATATGATCAGATGGAAAGTGCTAGAACATACACCAAACTAAAAGGTATTATTATCGTTATAGGAGTTGATTATGACGTTAGTGACGATGATTATCTGACTATGTTGAGAAAGAAAGAATTTGTTGATTGTTAATGCATGATTTATGTTTCTTATTCTCCATTATTTGTATTCCTTGGATGACACTACATGCATTGTTTTATGCTCTTTCATTATCATCAGTTGATTACAGAGTGGGATGCCACATCATACATAAGGAAATGCAGGTAGATGATGATGATGATGATGATGATGATGATGATAATGATGATTATGATGATTATGATGCCAGGGAATAGAGAGGATCAGGTGATGTTTTGTTATATGTTTTGTTATTATTATAACTGGAATATATGGCATAATAATAATATTAGGTTCCCATTAAAGACTTCACCAAGATATTTGTCGGGTGAGTCATTGAGTGTTGTAGATGTCTTTACTCAAAGCCTGGAGAGGGGGTGAGAAAAGTTGTTATCATCAAAAGTGCTTCTACTGCGACCAAATCATCTATTCTAAACCGTAGAATCGAAACAAACATATCTGTATACCACCTACCTATATTAGGTATGGGGTTCCCTTGCAGCCAGAAGAAGAGACCATTCCCATCGTAATGAATATAGAAGATCATAGTAGTAATACCACCAAAAACTAATAGAAGGGGGGGAAGAGGCCAGATACTCAGCTTGTTACATATATAGAATCAACAGCATTGGAGATAAGCAATTCATTTATTCTTAATTTATATTTTTTGGGTAATTTCATCAATTGTTGGGGTTTGTGTCTCTATTTTTCTTTTTTGGGGGGGGGGGGATTGCATCTTGATAATTACGCATGACACGGCTATCGTTTTGATTTTGATGGACAATTTCGTCATATCGGCGCTGTGTGCATCGACCGACATCATCTGTAACAATCAATTAATACAATGAAATTTCAACAACACGCATTCCAACAACGGATATTTAGAATGATGGTAATAATGATGATAATGTCAATGGAGAGGATGAGGAGGAGGAGGAGGAAGGGGGGAGAAGGTGGAGAAGAACAAAGCAGCAGCAGCAACAACAACAACAACACCATTATTCGGATAATAAATGGAAGTTGTTGATGCATTTGAAGCAGTAGCAGCAAGCAGCACACATGGTATTTTATGGGGCACACCAGTGAGCTCTCTCTCTCTCTCTAGCTAATACAGTAGATTAGTAGTGGTAGTAGTAGTAGTAGTAGTAGTTGTAGTTGTAAATAAGATATATTGCATACAAAAAGGCTATATAGAATTGCGGCATATGATACTGTCTGTAGTTATCCTGACTTTTCCGCATTTTGAATAATCTTGACTATATCAATCAATTCATCAATTTGGTTGTCTTCAATTGGTATCTTATTAATATATATACATGTTGTTGTTGTATTGCTGTTGGCTTCATTTGGTGTTTCATTCATTTATTTTATGAATCATCCATAATTTTGCGATTTGGCCGGTGTCACCACTTCATTTGTGTCACGATGATCATTCATTCATTCCTTCATTTGTCGTTGGTTATTTGTTGTCCGCTATCATTTAAATCATGATGGTACTCCTCTTTCTTGATTTAGTTCTACATGGTATTATGCGTGAAATATATAAATAATAATAGCCATCGTTAATCCCAACATTTGACGACGATGTAGTATTGAATAAAGAAAGAAAAGAACAACAACGATAAAGAAAATCTAAATCAAATATTCTATTTTCTTCATTGTTTCTCTGTATGTATGTGTGTATGTATATATGTATGTATGCAGCTTCTAAAACTATTATTATTTCTACCAGCATATTTCTTATTTATTCTTTGCTTCTACGTTTGCCTCATGATTTCTATTGAGGAAACAAATACGTTAAAGCCGCGTCTAAATTGCAAGTAGTATGTATATATGTTGGTGTGTATATAAATTGTGGGAAATAATATGTGTATATGTTGGTGAGTACATTTACAGCATTGCTGTATGTATGATTCCTCTAAGTAATGTGTGCCCTACTCTGCTCGTCCTCCTCCTCCTCCTCCTACCCGTTGTTGTTGTTGTTCTTCTTCTTCTTCTTCTTCTTCATCAGTCCCCGAACGAAAAGAAGATAACCGCTCAAGAATTAGTCAAAGCCATGGCTATTGATTCACGGTATGGTATGGTTAAAACATCTCTTCTTAAGTGTATCTATGTGTACTATTTGTCGTAGTAGGAGAAGTGGTAGTAGTAGTAGTAGTAGTAGTAGTATCTTTGCGATGTATGATCAGAACCAGGGTTTTGCGTTACCATTTGTTAAGGATGATGACGACACACTAGCGATTATTCACGTCGTCTATCATAATTGTGTCATCACTACAATCCTCATTTATACCTAATTTACCCTCCTCAAACTCCTCCTCAGGAGGCGTAGTATACAATTTCAAGGAGCTGATATGCTGATGGTAATAACATCGTTCTTGTGCAAAGACTCATTAGAAATAATAACTCTATGTGAAAGTAACTGCTACTACTAGTACCTAGTCTACTACTACACTAATACGAGAATTGAGGACACCATATTGTGCTGCTGCTTGCACTTAAGTTAGTCACTTGCTGCTGTCTTTCTTCTC
>ADNK01000694.1:27500-70000 GCA_000320545.1 Bigelowiella natans CCMP2755 | reverse complement strand
ACCTTTTATGAGTTGTTGTTGTTGTTGTTGTTGTTGTTGTTGTTGTCTCCCACCTACTGACTACGATTCTTACTCGCTGCTGAGTGTAGGCCTCCTTACATCGCTATTTCTTTCTTTATTCATTTTCTTCTTTCTTATCGTATTCCTCTTTTTCCTCCTCCTTCTCCACATTTTTTTTCTTCTTTGTTGTTTTGAACAAATACAGGTCATGCTCGATCTGCCACCAATGCAATAATAGCTGCTGGCGAAATCACTGGGGCAGCAGCATTAGTATAAAACAATACCCTCTCTCTCTCTCTCTCTCTCTCTCTCTCTCTCTCCCTCCTCCGCACACACGCATGCACAGAGAAATGAACAAAGGAGTAGTTTTTGCCATCATCATCATCATCACCATCATCATCATCATCATCATCACCCAGCCAGTAGCCCTGATGATGTTGTTGATTGCTGTTCCTACTTGTGCTACTACTGCATCTGATTCAATATTTATTACACAACGAATAATAATGATAGGCTTCAGCAGAGGCCGCTGCTGCAATGAATGCAATGGAAATTCTGGTATTTCTACTAGTAGTAGCACTACCTACTTAAGAACACAATAGTGCCTACATCTCACCACTCTATAAACAGGCTAAATCATGATGATAGAACATTGCATGATAGGGCTCATTCATCACCACCATGTAGGATGATGGTGGATGATGATGTGATGCCATTTTGCATGTATAACAACTTATTCACTCACACAATATTATCAGGATGGCGATGCTGTCAGCGACAAAAAGCTTATTCAAATTAGAAAAGCAATGAATGATGCAGCAAAGAAGGTGTAGTGGTGAAAGCGCGCGCGTGTGTGTGTGTGTGTGTGTGTGTGTGTGTGTGTGCTTTCCGTATACAGCTTCCTTGTGTGCAATATGTGTATTATTCATATATAAGTTGTTTGCAGCATAATATCCTTTTTACTGTTGATGACCAACCATATGTTGCTGATATAATATATATATATATATATATATAATATTGTCGTAAGCAAATAAGTAAGTGGTATTTCTCGAACAAGCCTGCAGATAATGTGCTCGCAACAGCATCAACTTTCTTACTCATTGCTGATCATTGCCTTAACTCTTCAATTATATTTCAAAGATGTAACATTAAGAATTTATTGTTGTTCTTCTTCTTCTTCTTCTTCCTTTTCTTCTTCTGATGTAAATAGATGGTGGAGGCTATGGCCGCAGCACAACAAATGCAGATAGAACGAGATGCAGCAAAACGTCAAAAGACTGTGCATGGAAAAGACAACAACCGTGATGAAAATAATGATGATGATGATGATGATGATGATGATGATGGTAATAGTCATGGTGGTGGTGGTGCCATTGAGCAAAGGCCTTCTACTTCTTCCGATACAGCAGCAGTAATAGCAACAACAACAACAGCAGATGCGCTGCAAATAATGCAATCGTCAGAAGAACAAGAAGGAAAAGCAGAGACGCTGCCTCACGAGAATGTTAATAGTAATGAAAGTCACAAAGTAGTCGGAAATACCGACGAGAAAGGAGGAGAAAGGTTAGCAAGAGCAAAGAAAGGAGAAACAGCACAAGGCGAAGGCAGTGGCCAAAATAACCACAATCAGGAAGAAGAAAGGACAGAAGAAAAGAAGAGGGTAATAAGTTACTCAACTACTATTTTTACTTGCATGCCTCCAGGTTCATTGTGCTTTCGTTTTATGTAGTGTGTAGTCAGAGGCATGCTTCAACCACTGGTTGAATAACACAAATAAATCCTATACGAGAGAGCAACACTTACTGAAGACATAACGCATGTATACGATATTCTGGAGAGGCCTCTTTTTGTCCATTTCCTTTCCATTGTATGGTGACTCTTCTTATATTAACACCTCAGTTCAAAAAAATAAAACAGCCTCTGGAATTAAGCTTATGAAGGAAATGGAATATGAATAGAGCATTCATTTTCTCACAGCAGCTAGGTGTTTGCAATTTGCTACAGTCGTTAATGTACCTGCTTTAATAACAAGTCGTCTTTTGTATACAAATCGTTACTTATTCGCTGGCATTTGTGATGCATATGTGTGGATCGATGTGCGAGATTGATTAGTAAATTTAATTAACATATCCAAAAGTACTGCATACACACACTACTAGTATGCTAGCATGTTGTCTGGCATGTATGATCACATGGCACGTTAGCGTTTAAAGGCGCGCATGCATGTGAATGATGAATCTGTACCAGTCGAGCGCCAGCTTGCTGTAAATCACCAATCTGGCATTGCATGCATGCTTCGTCATTGACGTACACTGGAAACAATGGACAATAAGGTCTTATACATGCTAGTTGCTGCACACAACCATGCTTCGTCCTGAGATGTTCGCGTAATAAGCTATAGGCTCCACAGTGGCAGATGAGTGCCATTTTCGAATGATTCATTGTATTTTGCATGTTAAATGAGCGACGATGAAAACATAGCCACCACATTTAGACATACTTGTTCACCAGAGGTTTCGTTCGCTTGAGAATAACACAAAGGTGGTCTAATTTCCCATGCTCAGAGCACTGAGATCTTTTAGATATACACGCATACTCGCAACACGCAATGTTACATGTAAATGATACTAAAATCCCAAGACACTCGAACGGCTTTTAAGTGCATGTGCGTATGTTTGCGTATGTGTGCGTGTGTGTGTGTGTGCGTGTGTGTGAGCCAGTGACGCATTCGAGATCACATATAGGCTGCTTGCAAGACTTATGTTGTACCGTTCTATACTATTTCAGTGCCTTCACCCAGTCGTCGTTGGCCATCATAATATCTTCGCATACCTCCATTAATATTAGCTTGATGCTGCTTGTTGCTCACAACATCGATAGGGATGGTAGGAACACCAACCGAGTAGCCTCCTCCAGCTGCTGCGGCCATATGCTCACCCTCACTGCTATCATCCTCCTCATTGTTATCATCATCATGGGCAATCAACCGACAGTGCCTGTGGGAGGATAGGGTAGGCGAAATGGAATAGGAAAAAATTGAACAAAATAAGAAGAATACGAGGGTGGTATGTAGGACCACTTTACGATGTTTAACACACACACACACACACAAACACACATGTACGGTTACAAATCTATACGCAAAGAAGCATCGAAGGGGGTGAAACCACGACGATAAGTAAAAGGAAGTAAAAGAAGAAAAAGAAGAAAGGGGCAGGGAGATGAACACCAAATTACTTTGGATTTTTGAGTTCTCTCTCAGTTCTTTTCGCATGATAGCTTCCTCCTCCTCCTCCTCCTCTTGCCTCACCAACACCGCCTTCTTCTTCCTCTTCCTCTTCTTCTATCACTGAATCATTCCTATCAGCACTTGCGACGATACCAGAAGAAGCTGCAGCCGCATGACCATCTTTTCCATCGTAATGCATATCGTCCTCATCCTCCTCCTCCCCGTGATGATTGTCTACTACTACCACTTCCTCATCAGAGCCTTGTTATTGTTGTGGTGGTGTTTTTCCAGAAGGAGGAGGAGTAGGAGGGAGAGGATAGTGATAATAACGGAAATCAAGAAAACGATGATAATAAGGCATCATCATAAAACTGTATGTTTGTTGGTTTTGCTATATCTTCTAATGTATTGGATCTTTAATTCAACAAAAAACTGCCAGAAGCTGCTTAATCCTCCTCCTTCACCTCCTCTCTTACCACAACTACTACTATCCTTGATTGCACACATAATGTGATAAATACCTACCTGCAACGCCACCATGCCGTTCCAGCGCCGTCATAAAAACCCACGTTAGAATTCTAGGAATGATGGTGAAATAAAGGTTGGGATGTTGGCGATATAGGTAGTCGTGATGGGGGTGATGAGAATGAATCATAGCGACAATGATGGTTGTAATGTTGTTGTTGTGGTTGATGATGAAAAGCACTCCTTTCTCCACTGAACACACTACTACTACAACAACAACGATCAACAACAACAATACATTAGCAGCACCAACAACAACTACTACTATAGCAGCTGTATTTGTATGTAGGCAAGTAGTGCTCTGCTACTGTAATGCTATAGCTTCTAATTGTGGCCTCCTCCTACCCCCCTGTTAAGGCGACTCCTGAAAGGACGAAGAAGGCGACAGACCAACCACTAAAACACACAACGAGCATGATGATGATGAGGAGGAGGAGGAGGAGGACATATTTACATTGATGACAATGCATGATGCCTTTTGATTGAGGTAATAAATGCTGCTATTGCTATTCATCATCATAAATTGTTATTGTTGTTGTTGTTGTTGTACGAAACCTAAAGATCTAGTTCTATCTTTGTCGGTACTACTACTCAGCCCATATGCGTAGATGTAGCAGTACTAATACTACTACCACTACTACTACTACCTTATTGAGATTATCCCCCCAAGGATAAGATACCTTAAGTATTTAGACAATAATGCAAACACTACCGTTATACTATGTATATAATGTTAGATTGTAAAGAGGGAACAACTGTGCAGCAATCAAGTCACCGTCGTCTATAATACATAAATATGCACACACACACACACACACACACAGGAAAGAAAACAAAGGTAAATTACACAAGAGCTGCCACGCAGAAGGCAAAGGCCTCGATCAATGCTGCGGAGAGGCCTGACGATTAAAATATTAGAAAAGGATGAATGAGGAGGAGGAGGAGGAGGAGGTCAAATTAAATTGTTGAGGTGGTTTGAAATCTACTGAATCAATTGTATTACTACCAATTGATTTGCCACCATGAGCTGCTGCATACGAATATGCTGCCTGAGAAAGGAAGATAGAGAGAGAGAAAGAGAGAGAGAGAGAGAGAGAGAGAGAGAGAGAGATAGAGAGATAGAGAGAGAGAAACAATAACAAAAAGAAAGAAAAATAATAAGAGGAGGTTCTTATGATAGTTGTGCAGTGTTAAGATCCATCTTCTACTACGTGTCATCATCATCATCATCATTATCATCATCATCATCATTGAAGAGATTCTTATAATATTTATGCAGTGTTGCGACCCATCTTCTCTATCCTCCCCCCCCCCTAGTTCCTCCTCTTTCCCTTTTTCTCGTCATTGTTGTTACGGAGTAGAAGTAAATAAATCTTTCTCACCATGTAGTATGGTACAGATACACCGACTCCAATGAGAAAAACAAAAAGGCCTACCAACATATATCATAATCATTCAGCAGCAGCAGCAGCACAAATACATTGTGCTACATGTATTATTATTTCAAACAATTATCCTTGCTGCTACATACACTGCAAACACACGAAAGAGTAGTAGGTGGCTCTTTGTTTCTCATCATTATAATACACAACAAGCTCTTCAGCTGCTGCTGATACTACTACTACTACTACTGCTGCTGCTGCTGGTGGTGGTGGTGGTGGGGTGGCTATCGAATACAGAAATTACTGGCGAGAAGAAAAATATAACTAAATTACTTCTGATATCCTAATGATGTTCCCCCCACCCCAAAAACAAACCACCTGCAAATCCAGCGGCCGTATCATCAGGGTTATTATTGTTTGCTTTGCTTCTATGTGCTGCAACCTGTCAACGACAACGATTGGAAGAAGACCACCAACACGATGGAGATGACCAATAGTATTATACATCGTGACGATTCATACAACAACAGAAACAACAACTACGATGATAATAATGATGATGATGATGATGAGGATGATGAGGATGATGATGTAGACGGTTGTTTACTCTTTCTTTCTTTATTTCTCCTTCTTCGTAGTCTCATCACCATCATCATCATCATCATCATCATCATCATCATCATTATCATCCCTAGTTTCACCGCCATCCCCGGTCCTCTTCCGTCAGTTTCTCTCTCTTCTTCTGTTCTGGTTGTTGTTCTTCTTCGTCTTCTTCCTCTCCTCCTTCCCCCCTCCTCCTCTCCCAAGAACTAACCGCCATCAAGCCTAGGCATCCAATCACAACGAGACCCCACATTCTGACGACGATGGTATTGAATGATGATGATCATGATGATGATCATGATGTACATTATTTCATAGACACCATCTTGCTTACATATGAAATGTGCAGAGGAATTCTCTGCACAAAATTACATCCTTCCTCCCCCCCCCCCTTACCCGGTGATAAGAAGCCGTTGCTTCGCTCCTCTTTTCAGTCGTCGGAAAGCAGTACCCAGCAGCAGTAGCCCTAGGATCACTCCCAGCGGAAACTATCATAGTATCCAGATTGTGAGAGATTATTGTAACAACAACAATAACAACAATGAGAAAGATGTAAGTACACCTCCCTCATCTTATAATTATAGCGACATAAATACATCACCGTCATTTGCCATTAGTAAATCGCAAAACAGAGCACCATCATCATCATCATCACCATCACCATCACCATGATCATGATCATCATCATCATCATACCGCAACAACTAAAGCAGCAGCATCCTCTGGGGATATACCCTAATAATAACAATATTTCATACACCATAGGAGGAGGATGTAGATGATGATGATAAGACTATGAGTAATAACGGGAAAAAACTCTCCTCTTCCTCCTCCTCCTCCTTCGCTTTCACAGAGATAAACAGGTAAAGAGAACATTATGATGATCATGATGATCATGATGATCATGATCATCATCATAGTTTCTACTTTAATAGGGAGGACTGTGATCAGGCTTTAATAATACCGTGATATCGTGGTAAACGGTACCCAGAATAACATCCATCCTTCGTATCTGTGAAAAGAGGAGGAGGAGGAGTAGGGCAAGAAGGTGAGGGCTAAATACGGAAGGAGGAAGCTAACAACTATTAAAGGATGATCCTATGAGTTGGTGGTAGTGTTTACACTATTACAAGCAGTAATAAGTAGTACAAGCAGTACTGAGATAATATGGGGGCTGCAGATAACACAATATGTCGGCACTACCACCACCACCTATTAACTTAAAGAAGAGTTTATTGAAGCAGCAGCATCTTGTTAGTTATTACTACCGTAGCAGCAGCAGAATGAACGCATGCAGCACCCCAGAACAACCTCTCCTTAAACAGCAGCTTTGCAGCACTCAACAAGGCTGTAAGCGAGAGAGGACGACCTAAGTAGAAGTTAAAGGGGGGGGGGAGGAGGAGGAGGAGGAGGAAGCATGAGAGTAAGATAGAATAGATAACAAACTATGGATTTCAGGGGAGGAGGAGAGAACCTGGCCTTGTTCGGTCAGATGATGTGTCTTTAACTATGAAATGGGTTAGTGCCTGGAATATTCAGCAGAAGAGAGAGAGAGAGAGAGAGAGAGAGAGAGGAGAGAAGATAGATAGGACAAGAATCATTTCCCAGCTTACCGTTATGCTCAATGTTTTTGCACTTTTGAATGCTGCTGCTGCAATGGATTCTTCCTGCTTTGTACTACTCCTATTCGTATTATTCTTAAAGCCTTCTATTGGTGCTTGTCCCCTCCCTCTTGTATGGAGAAGGAAGCTCATTCATTAATGCTGCTGCATGCTACTGCTGCTACATTCTCTCCAATTACACAGCCGATGAGAGGGAAGAAAAACGCTAGTCGAAGTGCCCATCTCCACGTCATGACCCGCAGCATTCCTTGTTGTAATAACAAAGTATAGTTGTAAGATAAATACGACCTCCATTATCATCATTGTCAGGGGTAATAACAATAACAACAATAATAATAATAATAATAATAATAATAATGACAATAATCATCATCACCATAATACATATTTAAATTGATGAATTTCTCTACATAACTAGTTGACGCATGAATAAGAAGAAGAAGAAGAAGAAGAGAGAGTGGGGTCACACTATTGATCGTCAAACAAATAACAACAACTCCCAGCGAAGAGGACGATTGCGAGCAGTCCTGACAGTTTAGAGCTCAATCCTAGTACCCAAATACCTAATTATCATAACAAAGAGGACGGCGACGCCGACGATGAGAATGGGGGAGGTATGGATGATGCACAAACATGCCCCAGTTGGTATGCAATGATACATGTCTACATACCCAAGTATATTCGTTGTGTGTGTGGGGGGGGGGGGGGGAAGGCTGCAGTTTCTTGCACATAATATTCTCTCCTCCCCTTTCTACCTTTAGATAATTGCTTATATATTCTCTCCTCCCCCTTCTACCTTTAGATAATTGCTTTGCATTGCCAGCACACCAATTTCCTATGATGCATACTTCTGCAGGATCGGTTGCAGAGCCTACGAAACTGTCAATATATATATATATATATATATATATATATATATATATATGTGTGTGTGTGTGTGTGTGTGTGTGTGTGTAGGTTGTTGTTGAGGGTAGTGTCAATGGTTCATTATACGAGTATTGGAAGAATTTACGATAGATACCTAATAGCAACTACTTCCTATTACTTTCTACTACTACTACTACTACTACTAATACTAATACTACTCAATGAGCCGATAACAGCGACGCAGTAGCTACGTGTAGGCAGTAGTAGTAGTAGTAGTAGTAGTAGTAGTAGTATTAGTAGTACTACTAGTAGTAGTTATATCATCATCATCATCATTATCATCATCATCATCATCATCGTAAATGGTACAAATCAGCAGGATTTTTTCCATGAAATTTGTAGTAGTCATATTATGTGCTGGTCCTCGCCAAAGGCGGCAACAACAGCAGCAGCAGCAGCATGTTAGAACAATGAAACCTGATGCATGCCATCAGCAAAGCGAAGAGGCCGAAGTTGGAAGCGAAAGACAACGCGAACAGGAACTAATGATGCATGATCATAATCTCGTGATAATTTTCCCCCGTATATATATATTGTCAGCAATACTACCATTGAGAGAGCCATGAAGGTGTAGAACATCAACCGGCGAGGACCAAGAGCATCAATAAGCCACCCATGAATAAGTTTCCCAGATACCATTCCCATGTCTGATAAACATAAGACGAGATGTTCAATAAGATAAGATCAGCTATCTCATGCCAGAAAAAGAACACCCAAACCAATCATCATCATCATCATCATCATAGCAGCAGCAGATAATGCGGTTTCTTCTTTGTAGTCGGCGTGGAATAGCTTTAATCACCGCATCACAGGTGGATCAGGAGGAAAACATGTACTATTTGATTCTACGTTGCTGTTAGTATCATGCCTGTCATTAAAAATGACTGCTATCTTATTAGCTACAATAAGAGCAGCTCGACGCCTTGGTGTAAGTTGCACGCCAGAGAGACTTAGTCATATGTTGGTATACTGAGAACCTTGAAAGGATGCTACAAGAGCGATGGTTGCAGAGCTAAACCCCAAGTCTTCTTGAATAAGCGGCACACAAGGTATCACTGCGTCCTGATTCAACGAACATCGTCCCATTCTCCCTCAACACGTCATAATTTTAGTAGAACTTCATCGCCCCATTCTCCCTCAACACGTCATAATTTTAGTAGAACTTCAACACAATTTTACACGAAGATGCATTTGTTACTTGTCCTAGGACGTTGGTCGCATAGACTCCAAAAATGAGAAGATGGAATAGCTGAGGAATGACGATAGTAGAATATGGTGAGTATGTAAGTAGCATAGAACCCATCACTTGGAAAACATCATAATGTGAAACAATCACGTTGGACTACGGCGTCCTTGCAGACCTTGTAATCCCTCTCGGTGAGCTTTCCTTTTCCTTCGCCATCTAAGTCCCCCAAAACTTCACAACCATCGTCAGCCATCTCGTAATGTTCACCCTTCATCTCGCCGATCTCGCCGCCACCATGATCATCATCAGCAGCCTACAAATTAGCATTAACAGTAAGCAACAAGGATGGTTTCCAACCAACCACCCCTCTACTCACAAGCTGAAGCTGCTCATCGTTGAGGCGGATAGAATGGAGCTCTAGATGCTCTCGAGTAGGTCTCTGGCGTTCATCCTCATCCACAGCCATCATCCTGAGCTAGTGCTCTCTTTTGGCAGGGGGGGAAGCTACAGGTCGATAGTAGATGATCTCGGTGTATGAAGCAAGCACGCAAGCTGTTCTTTTGTCTGTGCTTTGTTTATGAAGTTGTCTCGACTGAAAAATGCCCTCGGATACTGCTATGACCCAACACGAGACCACTTCCATCATGGACTTCTTCCGACAAAACCTTGTAGTTCCAAGTATCAAAGAACACCAGGGCGCTTGTCGTAGGTCTGTATCGCAAGGCCATTTCATTCATCGGTATCGACTTTTTAAATTCAAAAAAATGGTGCTCAATTCTAGAAAGTCATATTTCTTTTCGAAATCATTGCGCGATATGTGATGCGACATGTAATGACACATGTCGCACTGAAATGAACCGCATGTGTGTGACATCGATACCAACCAATCGCTCCGGCGAATCGTCGCTCTCACTTTTCCCTCCCCTTCGCCGCCCTCTGTACCACGAAAAACGTGAATATATCGAATGTTGAACTTGGTTAGAAAAGGCTATCTTGTCGGGAAATTACCGGTTCGAATACGCTATTGAAGAACATAGACAGTGGGGTTGCATTCATCTCTTGCTTTGCTGCTCAGAGAAGGATTTTTGCTCAAAGCAAGCCTTGCTCATTACATTCTGCTCTTGGGAACTCGTGCATGCATTTCCATAGCATTCTGACGGGTAGGATATCAATCGAAATCTACAACACTCGAACATCTTGAAAACCCTTGTTGTTCTCTACTACTTTTTTGTTCCAATGTTAACGTAGAACGGCCCTCTTCTATGAGGCTGCGAAAAGAGAAATTTGACCGATTTACATCGAAACGCTCATTTTCATCCGATGCAAAAGACACTAATAACAACAAAACGAGTTTTCGAGACAAAATCAAGCGGGCTTTCTTAATGGCAGGAGTTGAAAACGAAGACATCAGCGAACTTGTCATCACAGCAGGGTCGATTATTGAAAATGTTTGTCAAATAATTACAAGCTTCTTCTCAACTCACGTACCTGATAAACTAAAGGAACTATTTGGCCTATGGAACTGTGGTACTGGCAATTTTCGGAACCGTGGGAATTGACACGTCGCCGATTATTGCAGGTAAGTACCGCTAATGTATTTTATTTTTTACGATAAATGGTGAAATGATCATACGTCTAGGCCTGGGTGTGACCGGTGCTGCCATTGGATTTGCTGCAAAGGTAAGCAACCTGGATTAACATTCATTCTTCTTCGTTGAATTTTGGTGCCATCTCATTGTCAGGATTTAATAAACAATCTTCTGTGTGGATTCACTCTAATACTTTTTGGAAGGTGGTGTCTACACTATAATAAAAATTAATGGCAAAATTAATAAAACAAACTTTCATTCTTATGTAAGCCTATAAAACGTACATACCTATATACGTACGATGATTCCTGTCGTGGCCATTGCAGAGTCCGGAGGGGCGAGAAGGTGGTTTTGGCTGGCCGAACCGGTGTTGTGGAGAAGATTGAACTTTCTCGTGTAGTTCTGCGAGGAGACAATGGCGACACCATCCTAATTCCTTCTGCAAAAATCGCGTCTGATATTATCGTGATCGTCAAAAAATAGAAAATCGTGTCCAAGAACAATTGGTATTTTCACAGCCATAGTTTGCAAATTATATTACCATTATGTCCAATCGCTACTTAGTCATTTAGAGAAATGATTACTTCGCTAAGTCAATTTTTTACAGAACAACACTCAAAATATTGTTAGGATGCATCAGTGGCAGAGCTTGCTACAGCGCACTATATATGTTGTGTCTATTTTATTGATGTAGCCTCCGTGGTTGGTAATCTAGGCTATGTTCCGCCACCAATACTCGGCGTAACAAATTCTATTGACTTTACATTACTCTGTGGCACCAAAAGCATGCAATAGCATGTAATGACGGTTGTAGCTGCTTCTAGCGGGCATTATGCACTCAGCTAGTCAAGTAATATGTGTGCATTTGTGTGCATGTCATGTGTGAGACGGGTGTATGTGCATGTGTATGCACATGTTTTCACAACCCATTGCGATGTTTACGAACAAATTACCAACACAGATTTCCAAATGCACTGTGACGACGTCACCCCCTACAAATTGTTTTCGCCAAACCGATGGGGGAAAATGCAAGATGACATCCAGGCCGACCTAAACCAAATGACGGACTGGTGCATGAAATGGCGGATGCGATTCAATGGGGACAAGAGCGGGCACCTCACAATTGACAAAAGAAATGAAGCCCACCGACACCAAACCTCCTGGAACATCTCTCTCAATCTCCAAGGCAAAGTGAAAAGAGTCGACAGCGGCAGATGTCTCGGACCAATCTTCGACAACAAATTGACCTTTGAAAAACATGCTCTTGCTTCTCACCTGAGATTGCAAAAGAAGCGAAGGTTTTTGTCAAGGTTGTGTCATTCCAGACACCTTGCACCGCTGAATGTCAGACTGAAATTTTGCAAATCATGGTTCCTTGCATCCAGCAGATGCGCTGCTCCAATGTGGAGATCACGAAGAAACATGCGAATGAAACAGATGGATTCCATGGAATCCCAAACCCTGAAACGTGCATTGGGATCACCTGGATCCATCTCCAACGACGTCCCCCACGTCCTCACTGGCACGTTGCCACCCCGATGTCAAACTGAAGTGCAGTGTGCCAAATCATGGTTGCGCACTGACGCATGGATCGACACAGGCAGCGGTCCTCAAATCCATGAGGGAACAAATGATTGGAGCAGTCATGGCTTCATCATTGAGAATCGAAAAATGTTGGATGGCACATCGTGGATTGATGTGCCCACAAATGCGTGGAACAAAGCATCCTTGTTTCGTCGGCTCAAATCGATCACTGACGATTTGTTAGACGACGAATTGCCCACCGTTTTGGCGACAACAGAGGCGCTGAAAAAAGACTGAAAAAAGAACTGAAAAAACATCACAAGGTGATGAAATCCTGTGCTTTCAACGAATTCGAAGAGGAATGGTCCAATGATTCATTGCGCGCTGTGCATCTCAAGAATCTTGGATTCCTCCCGTCATCTTCGATCACCGGCATCAAACTGAAACTTCCAAGTGTTGCTACATCATGGATGCGCGCCATCTGTGGTGTCGGCAATCTTGGAAAATTCATGTTCTCACGTGGACAATGCACGGAGAAAGATGCTGCGTGCGATGCATGTGGCATCCTGAAGGACATGGATCATCTCCTGCAATGTCCAACACACAGTCGAGAACAAATCAGATTGCGCAATCAAATGCGCGCGATCATGAATCGCAACGACGACACGAACCGGCTGACAAAGGCTGAAAAGGACTCCAGAACTGCTGCGCGCAGTGCGCGGCAACATCGGTCGCATGAGGACGCTTTCAAATGCATGAAGCACGTGGTGGCAGAAACCAACAGATGCAACATTAGCGCTGTAGCCGCTGCATTGCACAGCTACATCAGGATGACCATTGAAAAAATTTGATTCTTCATCACATCCGTCTCATGCATGTGTGCACACGCTGTGCACATGCATGTACCTAGGACATAGATGCTTCCATCTTCTTTTAAATTCATGAAGCACATGATGATGACAGAGACCAACAGACACAACATGAGCGCTGTAGCCGCTGCTTTGCATTGCTACATTGTAGGATGACTATTGAAAAGATTTAATCTATAAATCACTTCTTTACATCCGTCTCATGCATGTAAATACACATACATCGTATATATATGTACATATATATATATATATATATGTCTTTACACATTGCAAAGCTCATTAGGATGACAATTGAAAAAAATTAACATACTCATTACATCCGTCTCGCATTGCGCTTGTCATTGTTGCTCAATAGATCATCTCTTTTTTTCGCTTTTGCAGCACAGCGGTCAAGGATGTACAGTTTGATATTTGATTTCGATGTTTTCCTTTTCATTTACATCGGCTTGTTACACAGTATATTCTCAGCGTGCTACATGCGAGCTCTTTGAACACGCATTCGATAAGTGACATTACGACTTGCAAGCCGACAATCGTTGCAATGGAATTTCTGTTTGCGATGCACACATATCGATCCACCCATACATTCCTTACATTTGCTCCGTATTCTTTCATGCACGCAAACAGAGCCGCCCCCACAAGCACCACAATGAGATCGTTGACGTCCATGTCTACAGATGGACCCACCGCCGCAATCTTTGCACTTGCTTCGAACTCTTCCGTGAGCGCAGATTCCACGTCCACCGCAGCTCTTACATCTATATTTGATTCTTCCATGCTGGCATATCGATGTTCCAAAGCAATCTTTACATTGGCTTCTCTGTCGCCCGTGGTGACAAAAGGCCGAACCTCCACAGATTTTGCAATGCGCTTTCTGCTTCTTATGAATGACACACAGGTTGGATCCTCCGCATTCGTGGCACCTGGGGCGTTGTCTACCGTGTTCGCATAATCCCGATCCTTCACAATCTTTACATAAATATTTTAGTCGTCCATGTTTGCAAATCGCTGAACCGCCACATTTGATGCATTGGGTTGGTAATCTCCCATGTTCGCAAAGCCTCTTCCGCTTCCTTTCCAGCTTTTGAGCGTGTTTTCCCTCGACCATTCTTCTTGAGGCTGGCTCTTTTTTAAAATCTCTGTTTTCCACAATCACTCGGCGATTGTTGATAGCGTCATTCTGACCAATGGAAGATTCTCCCGGATATCCTCCTTTGCCCTGTGTTGCTTTCCGAATCAAAGCTTCCTTATAGTCTCGAATATCTGATCCCACAGAAGCTTTTTCATGCTTTTGAAAAATCTGTCTCCTGAGGGAGACATTCAATTTATTCCAAATCGTGCTCCCCAATCCACCTGCTGCCGACGGTAATCTATTTCTGTCTCGGGTAATTATATTGAAATCCTTCTGTAAGAAGAAAGTTCTCTGTTTGCATCGAAGGGGAGATTTAATTATTATAGCCTGGGATGGAGAGAGGCTGCCTGGTTTGTTGAAGGTAGCGCTCGAACACTCTGTTACCTACAAAGCAGGGAAAAGACAAATTTATCGTTCGCCTTCTACTCGCTTCCCACCCCCTTTTTCTCTCCCATGCCCGTGTGTTTTTTGGGTCGCCTCAGATTTAACATGAAGATCACAAATCCCTTTATAAACCAATTTCCAATTTTATTAGAGAGGGTACCGAGGGCAGCATCGTAACCCAGGCAAAGAGCAACAAGGTCTTCTGACTTATGAGGAGGGGCGTCGTCGCCATTCAGCTCGTAGCATGATGCCTCTGACGAAGTTGAATTATGTGGTCGGTCGGTCGGTCGGTTTGGGTCAAATCGTCACGAGAAGTCAAATTGCTGGAAAGACAAAACGTGCACAGTGCACATGTCTAGATGCACACACATGCATGTTCCAGATGCGAAGCTGCATTTAGTGTGCACATGCCCATTAGGAACGACGAGGTGCAGGTGGAGTCGATCTGAACATAGTCTTTCTCCTTGTCGTCCAAACAAAATGGCATTCTTTTACGTATTTCTTAGGGTAATTTTCCTTGTCGTCCAAACAAAACGGCATGCTTTCATCTCCCTCTTTCTCTCTCCCACCATCCGACCAATCCGGCCGAGCAGATAGCCTGGAAAGCCCTTCCCTATCTCCGGATTGCGTCGTCAAAAGAATAATAAGAGTCTCTGTTGAGGGTTCTAAAAGAAGCATGAGTACTAGCAATCACTAATGCTTGAACAAATTGATTGATCTTTTCGTACATTCTTATCCATTAGGTAATTGGGGATGTACGTCCTGCACGTTCGAAAATTCGTACGTTGATTGTGACGATGCACCATGAGATTTTTTAATAAGAAGATGTCTACAGGTGCCAAAGTATTACGTGTCAGATGTGCGGAGCCCCCAAACCAAAGATCTCGATCCCAAAAGGCACACCTAGGTGCTAACAAACTAAGCAAAAAGCACAGGAAAGACATCATTTGTTTGGTAACCACCTCCTTCTTCCACTTATTCAGGCTAATGCGGGGCGATTCGTTTAAGACCTCAACTTCCTACTCAAAGGTTGGTTGTGCTAATATACTAATACTATAAAAGATAGGCGATTTAGAACCATTCGTCGTTCTTATTTGTAAAAACAACTTAGTGGTCTTGCCATTCGTCGTTCTTATTTGTAAAAAACAACTTAGTGGTCTTGCCCAACGTGTACCTACAAAAATTCCCCAGGTAGTAAAGCATTCATCCTCACTTCTTTTTTTTTAAAAGTGAACGAATTCATATGTGTGATTCAAGGAAATAAACGATGCGACGTGTGTGGACACATGCGTAAAAAAAAAACTGACGAAAAACAACAGAGCAATCCTGGTAGTCACATCATACATATTTGCTGCTCGATCGATCACACATAGTAATATGTATTGCTACATACAACCACATTCTTCTAACTCTTTCCAAACAACGCAGAGCTCAAAGCTACGTGGAATTGCAAAATTTGCACTCTCAATAATCCGCTTGTACTACCAACTTTCTACATCGTCCATTTTTTTGTTAAGTGTCCATCATCTTGTCGTGATCATCATCTATCGTCATCAGCATCACCATCATCACACCATCGTTATCACCGTATTATAAAATATATGCTTTCTAGGAGGCGAGCCATTGTTCAGCATGCGGCAATGAAAGACCCAAGATCGAGAAGAGTATGGGCCTCACAAAGCACATTATCATATGAATATCTGCAAACAGTCAACTACTTTTTTTAATAAATAATTCAGAAACATCATCATCTGGAAATCCAGATAAATGGTCATGCAAGTGGTAATAACCACCAACATACACCATTTACCACCCTCTTATAGTATTGAACGGGCTGCTGCTGCTACTGCTATGATGTGTGATATTACCATAGGTGCACATATTGTAATCGGAAGGATCTTTCAGAATGTATGGTTTGCAGACGTCCAAAGCAAGCTCAGGTAGTAGGAAGAGGCGCTACTGTTGATATATGATCATGGTGGTGGTAGTGATTAGTGATTGGTGGGATGATGACAATGATGTTGATAATAGGGTTAATGTGGATATAACGATCATGTTGTCTGTTGTTGCACCTACTCATTCATCATCATCATCATCAGCTGGCAGTAGGACCTGAAAGAAGTGCAAAGACCCCTTCTATCAAACAAGTAAAACCGGACCAATGGAGGTGACGGAGAAGAAGAATGACAAAAACAACAACAACAACAACAACAACAACAACAACATAAAGCTGAAGAAAAAGATCAAGAAGAAGAATCCACGATGAATGAAAGAATTTGAATGACACGTCGATGTCATCATTGTATGTGTTCCAAATATGAATGAATGAAATGATAGTGGCGCATCGTATTACTCAAATCTTGAGCACTCATATTATGAAGATATCGTTGTTTTCGGTAGGTGTTTAAGATGTACGTTGGTGAACAAAATCAAAGACTCCGTCTGTACGTACAACCCTAATGCCAACGATTACTTGATTACATAGAACTAATACACTAAGACTGGACGAAGCATATATTCACCATTATTATCATTATTGTTTTTCCACCTTTGACAGGTAGTGCCTGTTCCACGCCAAAGCCAAAGACTGGCAATGATATGAAACGGAATACGATTTCAACAGGAGGAGGAGGAGGAGGATATAAAGTACCGAAGAATAAAGGCAATGGCTGGGAGGTCATTACCTAGCAGCACCTTCACTGTAGTAGGAATAATAATAATAATAATAATGGTGAAGAATCGTCTTGGGAATTATTGCAGCAAATATTTGACGACGCATCAAACAACAGTTTGATGAAGCACTAACAATAATGCGTATGTAGCGTTCAAAACCATTTCGATCATCGTGACCCCCCTGCCAGCTCATCATCATCATCATCATCATCATCATCATCATGATATGATTTCCTCCTCACTAATGATGACCGTTCTTAGGTAAGTCGGTTAGGCGGAGCAAAGAAAATGCAGCAGGAGAATGAGGCAAAACAGACGTGGTACAGTAAGGACTGATGATGATGATGATGGGGATGATGATGATGACGATGATGATGATAATAAGAACATGTACTGTGTCTTTAAGCAGATAGCGTTATCGATGGTAATATTCTCTGTTGTATACATACGTTACCAGGAAAACCGTGATGGCGGTATGTAGTGCAAAGGATCGTTTCACAGACGATGCCTTTATGCCAGGTAGTAGTAGTACTAGTAGGTGATAGAATTATTCAGGAGGAGAAGAGGGGAGTAGGCAATAGAATCACTGAAATAATACTGATGAAAGTCATCAGTCATCATCGTCTCACGGAGTGAATTCGTCGTTCTCTCTTTGTTGATTGTTCGAAATAAAATGAATATGCACATCATGCTTCTTGATCATCACCATTATCATCCTCATACTTTAGGTCCTCGCAGTATGGGTTATCACCAAGATGGGAGAAAGTACGAATGGAGGAGACCGGTCAGGAACAAAATCATACATCATTGAGACATCCAATATATCATCCTATATATTATCATTATTTCTACAGGATGATGATGATGATGATGATGATGATGATGATAATGATGATGCCTGTTTCTTCTTCTCCTTACCTACTACTACCACCACCACTACCACTACTGCTACTACTACTATTAAGGCGTGATGGCCAACTTCATATCGTTGAGGATCAAATTGCTTTAACTTGATATCATTCAGGAACAAATAGGACGTTCTTCTGCCATGCAAAGGGGGGGTATGAATTTCATGTTCTAGTGTAATATGACCGCATTGATATCTCTCTTATAATATTTGCTAATACTGCTTATATTATCATCATCATCATTGTTTTGGACAACTCTCTCTATAATCTTGATGAAATGCTAGTCATACAAACGGATGATGATGATGATGATGAAAAATTGCAATGATAACGGCGTAGTATCAGATATACAAACGGAAGAGGAAAAGTTGCTTGGTATTCGTTAATGATTTGGTTGTTGAACAAATCATCGATTTAGGTGGTGGAAACAACAACAACAACAACACGTGGTGTGTAATTAGGGACGATATGCAGCCATCTGATCTCCAACAAGGTGGTAGTAGTAGTAGTAGTAGTAGTAGCAGCAGCAGCAGTATAGCAGTAGAGGTGTAGTTGTCACAAGAATCATGATTCTTTGTATTGCTTTTATGCAGCTGCTGCTTATGTTGTTGGAGAGTAATATGTGGTTTTGTATTGTAATCCATTTACATTATTAATCCTTTTTAGGAGAATTGGGAGATTGCTGGTTTCTCTCTGCACTAGCAGTAATGATCTGAATCACAAAGCAGCTAATTACTACAACTAAAATTAGAATATATATGAGTGTTCTATCCCGTCATGCATGCAGAGTTTATTAAAGGTCATAATGATGATGATGATGATTATGACTAATCTTACTTTTAACTATCAAAGGTTATTGCTGAGAGGCCAGAGCTCATTACCCAGCTAATGGTTGTCATAGAATATGCGCTGAACAAGAGGAAGAAGAAGAAGATGATGATGATGATGATGATGATGATAGTGATGATGATGATGATCTTCACCCAATTTTTTCCTTCCTTTCTCCCTCCCTCCTCATCAGGTCACAAAGCAGTACAATCGAGTAGGAGCCTACCAGATGATGTTTTGCAAGGTACTACTACTACTACTGCTGCTGCTGCTGCTGCTGCTGCTACTTTTGTCATCATCAACATGTGGCATGGCTGTATGTGTACTACTACTACTACTACTACTAGTAGTAGTAGTAGTAGTGATGTATGTACATTATTACGTTCATGCATTATAAGAACGGAAATATATTTGTTATCGTTAATATTGAAAGACCATGAGTGCTGTCCCAACGTCCATGGCCTTTAGTACTAATTTGTGGTTTGTTATTATCACTTTGTATTTTCTTCTTCTTCTTCTTCTTCTTCTTCTTCTGTCGTTAATGTTGTTTAAAAAAAGGATGGGAAATGGCAAAATGTGCTTGTTGATGATTACATTCCTATAACATCCTGGGGTAGGTATTATGATGATGTGCTCTCTCATAGATATTATTCTTCAATTGCAGAGAATCTATTCATTACTACCCTTACATACTTACTTTACAATTTAAACTTGTCCAATTTGCCTGACCAAACAAGCACTACTCGTTTTAATGTATAAGGCGCTATCGCTTTTGCAAGAGGGAAACGAAATCAGTTGTGGCCAAGCTTGTTAGAGAAAGGTGAGGTGGGGGGGGGAAGGAGAGGATTATCAGGAAGACAAAGTGAATGACTTTGTATATTATACTGTGATTATTATTGTTATTATTATTATTAAGGATATGCGAAGATGTACAAGTCATATACCAACATCAAGGGTGGGCATGTTCATGAGGCCTTAGCAGATCTGACAGGTATCCCTCTCCCACCACCCTCCTCAGCTTCCATTCTTCTTGCTCTCTCTCTCTCTCTCTCTCTCTCTCTCTCTCTCTCTCTCTCTCTCTTTGTTCGGCCATTGTTTGATTTATCGTCAACCTCCATCCATCCATCATGATTAAAAGGCTATAACATTGACTGCTGCCATCATCAACAACAATCAGGAGCACCATGCGAAAGTGTTCGTTTGGACAAAATTGAGTCTGATTCAGATATTATATTTGCACGAATGGTATCCTTCAAACAATCAGGGTATTATGAGAGCAAAACCAAAAAAGTGAGAGCAAGTGGAAGAAGAGGAAGATAAAGATGATGATGATGATGATGAAGCCGAAGAAGAAATATGCTGTTTCACATCAAATATGAATTGAAATTAAATAAGTAAGGATTCTCGTTGTGGTTCATTGGTTGTTTTATCGTCTAGATTTCTCATGGGGGCAAGCTGCGGAAACACACAAGCAGAACAACAGCTATTCAAAAAGGTAGGTAGGTAGGTAGGTAGGTAGGTAGGTACTACAATGAGGTCTACTTACAGGATGAACATCCACGTTGTCAATAATTATTACAGGATTTCATTGCAAAAAACTATTACTTCATCATTCTTTTTCATATGATTTGGACACTGAACAATGCTACTACATCAATCATTCCCATTTCCTTATATTTTGACCCTCTTTAAAGCCCCTTACCCCCCCCCCCTTATTCATTAGTATCGTTTGCTTTATTGATTATGATGATGGAATGCCTAACTACCTACCTACCTACCTACTAAGGTTGGGTTACAAATGAACCATGCTTACAGCATTCTTGACGTACGCATCGGTCAGTAGTAGGAGTAGTAGTACTTGTATTCTATAACCTGAAATGATTGATAATATTACTTCTCACAATTGATATTATGATAACAATAAATGATAATGACAATGCAGAGGGGAACCACAGATTGATTAAATTGCGAAATCCTTGGTAACACATAATTCATAATAAAAGGGAAAACATACGATTGAAGAATGATGATTACGGTATTGATGATGATGATGATGATGATGATGATGACTACTTCAGGGGCTCTTTTGAATGGAAGGGTGCTTGGAGCGACAACTCGAAAGAATGGAGAGAAAATCCTGGATTAGAGAAAAAACTTGGTCATTATTGTATGATTAGTATTTATACAACTACAGCTTGATGTTGTTGTTGCTGCCATCAAAGAAAGAGCACCTCAAATTAGTATTATGTAAAATAGGAATCGTGAAAGATGATAATGACGGAATATTCTGGTAGTAGGAAAGCGGATGATGATGATAGATTCTTTTTGATTAATAATACACTAATAATGTAGATTGCATTTAGGAAAAGCAATTGCACACACACACACACACACACACACACACACACACACACACGAGAGAGAGGGGGGGGGGGATACATATTTCGTGAGCCTAAAAGTTTTGCATACTTTAGGCTTAGTTTTCATGATCTTCTCATATATTTTCGGAGTGTCGATGTCTGCAAGTTAAGACCGAATTGGTACGTTGATTCTGCTTCTTTTGTGCGTATGTGGTGATGTTGTTAATGATGGTGATGGTAGTAGTAGTAGTAGTAGTAGTAGTGATGGATGCTGCTACAGATGATAGCAGTGAATAGTACGTCGTTGTGCAATAAGCTACTACAATAGAGAATAGAATAAGAATAATAATAATGACAAGGTTGTTGTTGT
The DNA here is from genome assembly GCA_000320545.1 of Bigelowiella natans CCMP2755. NCBI lineage: Eukaryota > Cercozoa > Chlorarachniophyceae > Bigelowiella > Bigelowiella natans. The sequence continues at coordinate 47,883 of ADNK01000694.1, read as the reverse complement.
TGTTGTTGTTGTCAAGGTTCAACTTGCGGATTGATGGCTCCTGGGCCAGAAAGAAGATACCCTTCTGCTCAGAACATATGTGTGTATGTGTGCATGTGTGTGTATGTGTGCATGTGTGTGTGTGTGTGTGTGTGTGTGTGTTTGTTCGGTACTAGCATCCGTTTCTTTCTTCACAAAAGTTTCTCATAATATATATATATATATATATATATATATATATAGCGAGCCATGCCATAATTTGATCAAAATATCAAAAGAAAGGAGATAAATGGTGAGTATCTCTCTACTCTTTATCATGTTGGTTTCAAATGCTACCCCCCTCTCTTCCCCCTCATCATCATCATCATCATCATCATCATCATAGGTACCAGATCCGAGTCGATAGGTCTACGTGGATTACTGTGTCTTTGCTGCAAGAAACAAAAGGGGTTATAGACTGCTGCTGCTGCTGCTGCTACCCATTGCTATTCAGATGCAATACCATCTATCGAGTCACTGATTGAATGACTGACACCATGTGTGTGTGTGTGTGTGTGTGGGTGGGTGGGTGGGTGGGTGCTCAGGATCCGGTAAGGGATACAGAGATATGGGGGTTTTTATTGTGAAGGTAGTATTGATTACAACGTAGTATCTTCGAAGTGGAACGACTAAAAGAGTACAATTGTTGTCATCATTCCCAATATTATATCATCTAATAACAATACAAGAAGAAGGTCTCGATGAGCAGTATTATTACTTACTGCATGTGTGCCTTTTGTGAAAGTGGAAATGTGTGGTGTAAAAGGCAATAGCAGCAGCATATGCACACACACACACACACACACACACACACACACGCACACACATGAGAGAGATGATGTGTCCTCCTCCTACTCCTACTGCCAGTACTAAATATTGCACTTGGTGTTTCCCCGTTGTTCAGGTAGACGGGGAAGATATGAAGGACATCTCAAGACATAAATATGTTGGTCATATGCTACCCAAGCGAGATCGAGAGGTGCTACTACTTCTTTCTGGCTTTGTACTATTTAGTAGTCCCATCGTAATAAATGATGAGGAGTTCTACTTCTTTATCAGCGTCCTCATCACAATTGTAGGTACATTTAGAATTCAATGCTACCGATCCAAAGACAACGTATCTTGTTATTCCAATGTCCTTTGACGTTAGAGAAGATCGGCCATCTTTTGGGTAGTATTAGTGGTAGTGGTAGTAGTAGTTGTTGTTGTTGCTGCTGCTGTTGTACGAGGAGGCGGAAGAAAAGAAGAAGAAGAAGAAGATGAAGAAGACCCTACATCATTCGAATCACATTGCCTACTACTACTACCATTCAATAAATACTACAGTACATAATTGATAAAGTAACATGTGCTTAAATGATGTTTGTACATTTACTTTTCTCTCTCTCTCTCTCTCTCTCTCTCTCTCTCTCCCTCTCTCTACCTGTTTCCCCTTCCCTCGCTTACATTGCACGATCCATGATTAATGCCATTACACAGACTATCGATCTACAGCGCCAACCCTGTGCATACTCGCCCTATCAATGTTGATGTCAGGTAGTAGTAGTAGTAGTCGTAGTAGTAGTAGTCGTAGTAGTAGTAGTATATGGCACAGTAGTGGATATGAGGAGAATGAAAGCCAACATTGTTCAACTTGTTTTCTCCCTTATTATGTCTATGTCTACTGCTGCTACTACTACTACTACTACTACTACTACTACCAGGTGTGTGAGGTCTGCTTGTTTGCTAGCCCTTCGTACAAACGGCAAACCTAAATATCTGCAAGAAAACATTCAAATGTTTTCTCAAAATCCCAGTGGTGCGTATACATGGATCGCATCGAAAGTGCAACTTGTTACACTGCGTATTATTATTATTATAATTAGTATTAATAATATTATTATTATTTTACATCATCATCATACGTTATCGTAATTGCTAGTACATTCTAATACCACAGGATGTGGTTGCTGGTACATGCTCTTGAATATGGATCCTAGGAAGGCTCTTAGGTTTCGTATTACTCTCAAACCGAAAGGGTATTATCACTTACTCATTCATCGTATCTCCTTATCTGTAGCTTCCTACAAAATGCTTATCGTGCCATCGCTAATAATACGTTGTTAAAGGTTGACCTCCTCCCGAAAGCAATTCGACATTGAAGCCATTGTTCCTCCGCTGCATCGTCAAATCCTTGTTGTTCTAACCCCTGCAAATCCCGGTTGATTCGTAGAGAAGAAGAAGGGAATGGGGCTCACTTCCATTGATTGTCTGCACTCGTTTATATATACTCAAGAGAAATTGATTAAGGGCTATTCTTTAAAAAAATGATGATGATGCGGTAGTAGTAGAAGAAGTAGAAGAAGAAGAAGAAATAGTAGTAGTACGAGTAAATAAATCGGCATTTGAATACTACTACTGTGGGACATGCATTGTTTGAAATGATGATTAACAATAACTGATCAACAATAACAACAACGTTTATTATAGAGGCCGGCTACTCCTGGACCTCAACATTCACATACTCTGCAGCAGCAGCAGCAAGGTAGGTAGAGACAGAAAGAGGGGGGGGGGAAGGATATTAGCATGAAGGCTGAAATTAAAGTAAATGGAAGTTGTTATACGGATATCATGAATAAGTACAATGAAGATATATTGACTCAAATGATGATCCAACACTTAAACCATGATCTTTCTCATACGCTATTTCCTTCTCCTTCATTCATCTGTTTTCAATGTCAGCAATTTTATCGCGGGTAGGGATGCTACAGTAGTTGAGTTGATGATCGATAAAAAAAAGGAAACATGTATTACGTGTGAATGGTTACTTATCAAGTTGATACAAAGCTGCTGGCTCTTCTACTCATCTACAATCTAGATTAATACTTGATAGCCGTTTTTATCACTGTAGAAGTTCCTTTGCCTTCTTTGTATGCCTCCTTGTATTTCTTACTCAAAGTTGTATCATTATCCTCCTCATCATCACCATCCTTTGGATGTATCTGACGCTAAATTGCTTTGTAGGGAGTCATACGCCGTCTCTTGATGTTGAGTATAAAGAACTACATTACCCAGTTCCAATATAGACCAGAGATGACACGAATCCGGTGACAACTTGATATTCTTGTTTAGTAGTCTTATGCGCTTCTTTCATTAAAATTGCTCTTGCTAGCTTGTCTGATAGGTCTAATCGTAGCAGCCTGAAAGACTTATTCGGCATTAAGACTTAACTCCTCGAAAGACTGATCGACTTAAGTTAGCAGCTTTCTATCACCTATCGTGGAACAATGTTGCGAGGGTTGAACAGTCGTGCATAAATCTTGAGTTCCGTCAAACACACACATGCATCGTATGATTTACAAGCTATATTAGCAGTTATGTGTCAGTAGTTAATCTGCATGTGCTGACGATACACATACAAACATAAAACAATATTTTGTCTTTAAATAGATGTGTCGTGGTACGATCATACGTAAGTCTATAAATAATGAGCTATTTTTCGTCTTTATAGTGCGTGCTAGCAGGTAACCAATTGCATATATATATTATCCCGACTACTGCTATAGCGTAGTAGTAGTAGTAGTATGTATAGTTAGCACAATGTTACGAGATAAAGCCTCCTTGCGCTAGGTATGAGTAATATATATGCAGCAATGCTAGAACGGCATCGTAGGAGCATTAGCATCGCACAACTCCCATATATGATGATTTCGTGTCTGTATGACACTTATATTAGTACCATTTACAATGATTACAATGCAGTACATCTAGATGTGCGGCAGCCTATACGCAACTGCACAATTGTTTGCAGTAAGTCAGCAGCAGCTTCAGAATAATATCTGCAACAAGCTGTCAACACACACCGCGGGTACGATGCTTCATGACGCTGCTGCTGGTTAACACAATAATAATCACATATCGCTAGTCGACCTATTCCTGAAGTTCGTAGGAAGACTGCTGCTAGTTGCTAGTCTACCTCCTGAAGTTCGTAGGAAGACTGCTGCTAGTTTTTGTTGTTTTGAACAACTGACATTTTGTAGTCATTGAATGCCTTCCGTAACACATTTGAAATTGCATTGAGTTGAAAATCTGCCGAGAGAAAGGAAGTGGCTCCGTAAAAGAACTCAGCAAGACAGCATGTCTCGATCACATGAAATCTCAGTCGCCGTTTCTCACCATGAACAGTTAGATGCTCCTCTATGGATTCAAGGATGGATTTCTCCATCGCCTGAACACGTTCTTGTTGTGAGCTTAGAGTACTTTCTTCAGCAGCAATTATGTAGTTCTTTATGAATCGTACTCGAGCGTAGTGGTCCATGTTTCCAATACGAGCAAAATCGAACATTTCAGAAACAGAAAGTAGCTTATCTAATACCTACATTCAACAACAGAACCAACCACCACATGATGATATGATATGATATGATATGTAGTAGTAGTAGATCTTAGTGGTGGTGGTGGTGGTGGTGGTTCTTCGTCGCTACTGTAATTCTGACCTTACTTATCGCCTGATCTCGCTCCCCTCTGCTTACTACATATTTTGAGTCATTATCATTAAGCATGAAGAATTTTGACTCGAAATACTGCCGTCGTCTATCCAAGTCGGGAAAAGGAAAGAATAGCCGCTCGTTATGTGCCTGGACAAATCTGAGAGACATAAACAATTAGGTGCCCCAAGTTGCCTTCATGTCGTATCATTATCATCTTAAATTCTATCATGACAAGTAGCTGGCAGCAAGTGACTAGTACTACTAGTACTCTCTACAAGAACGGGGTATGACCTGGCTGGGCATGATGCTGGCATGTTGGAAGACGCTACTACGATGATTGGCAGCTTCTCATTCTCAATCTTACGAAGAAATTCCAAATAGTAGTCAACTACTACTCCTCCCCCCTTATGATGATGCTGAAGATTCGTTCTCCCACATGGTGTATCACTGTACATCTCATCTATCAGCAGAACACAAGGAGCCTTTGCTTCTGCAATGCTGAAAATCTAAGCAAAAGAAATTCAACTTATCAATCTGCTACGACGATGAGGACGTCGATGTAATAGTAACAAAAATATAATAATAATGAGATTACCTTCTGTAAGTTTTCCTCAATGCTTAAGCCAGCATATAGCTCGGGCATTGACGCTCTTACAAGCTCTATTTTCATTTCCTCAGCGATCAGTTTCGGAGAGTACGTCTTGCCTAAAAACAAGATTAATAATAGTGTATAATAAGAGTACGTCTTGCCTAAAAACAAGATTAATAATAGTGTATAATAATACCTTTCTTCCTTCATTCCTTCATATATGTCGCTCGTAATCATCATCATCATCATCATCACCGTTATCACACTCATCATTTTATCTCATCATTAATAGACAACCATTTCCGGGCGGTCCAAAAGTAAGTACCGAACAGACCTCTTTTTCTTCTCCCGCTTCTTCCATTTTATCCTCCCCCTCCTCCTCATTATCATCATCATGTACTGTTGTGTTGGTAATAGCAGCAGTACTAGTACTAGTGATGGGCTCTGTAGCAACAGTGTGCTTGAGCCTCCTAAAAATTCGTCTTAAGCTCTTTTCAGCCGTGCTCTTGTGTCGTGTTAATATAATCAACAACAAGCAAAATAATTCATTCAGCATAGAATCAACAATAAAGAAAAGAAAAATAACAGGGTTTTTTAGTGTAGTTAGCCACAAAGCTCCGAGGATAATTGTGACTATTCCTTATAGCTTATCATTCGTTCTTAATGGTAGATCTACATTATAAAACTACCAAGGTCCATGACGTCAAGTAATCATACTCTACGATGAGGCTTGCAATAGCATCATCAAAAGTTTGAAGAACTACTTCAGAAGAACCACACTTGAAGCATTCCCCAATGCAATTGAGTAAATACTTCCGTCGTCGTTCCTGACCCAGATAGTCAGTAGTCTGAATACCAGCCTTGAGGAATGTGTACGCGTCCACCATGCCTCTCTCTCTCTCTCTCTCTCTCTCTCTCTTTCTTTTCTCTCTCTCCCTCCCTCCTTCCCTCCCTCCATCCGTCTGGTGAGCAGTTCGAAGGAGAAGTAGTCGCAGCCGAAAATGTTCAGAACTTTCTCCTCACTGCTCTGTTATTCAACTAATGGTGAATGACGGTGATTTTATTGTTAATAGACTGATTTATGTTATATTTTGAATACAATAAAGGGCATTTTCGTTATATCTCACTTCTTCCGTCCTTTTCGGAGGCTTACCGACTAAACTCCTTTTTTCTTGCTCTCCCTCCCTCCTCACAACCCACCTGCGAGACATCTGGACATGGCCAACAACAAACTGTTGAACTAAAACTCTTCTCACTTGAAAATAATATTTAATAATAGGTAATGGATCATCCTCCCTCTAAAAAATGCTACTACCATTAATAATATCACACGTCGTTTTTTCCCTCAACCTGTCCTAGGTCCACGTGAACACAACCCTTCTTCGTGAACACAGAACCACCCCAGAAACGACGACGCACAAGATATGTCATCCAAGGGCGCATTTGAACGTGCGATCGAGGACTTTTTCTACTGTCAGATACCCACCAACTAATTTGTTACATCGTGTTTTACGCTATCTTGTTCCTTTTATTGGCAATCGTTGTTTACGCGAATGTGTTCTCCTCCTCCTCGCAGACTTTGATCAGAATGGAGATGGCTTCGTAACAGTGAACGAGGCAAAGAAGGTGCTGCTCAATAAGTGACAACTCCTTTTGTGCTTTGATCACACGTTCTTCAGACTTGCATCATAACGAGCTTATAACCCGATTAACTACTGCTACTACTACTACTACTACTACTACTACTGTACTACTTAGCTTTCCTCCCCTCCTTCTCCTCCTCCTCCTCCTCCTCCGCCTCTCCTCCTCCTTATTACCTCACACCTCTCTCTCAACCTGCTCAAGGTATTGCGGGTAGCCATCTCCGGAGTAGGAGGAGCCACCGACAGTTTGAATGACAACAAGAAACTCGAGGCTGAGGTTGATCGCCAGGTAGTAAGTAAGTAAGTAACGACCTCTTAAATTTATTATGTCCTTGCAATAGCTACTAAATCACAACGGCATGCTCGAGAATAGGAAAACAGCTTGCGAAAGAATCACAAACATATTCATGATGCTATACTGTTGCTGTTATTGTCGTTACTACTACTACTACTACTACTACTACTACTATTACTGTTACTACAGGTGAAGGTGCTTCTATCTAAGGCTGATCATGATAATGACAAGAAGATCTCATTAAATGAGTTTCAGAGCTACTACGCCGAAATGATGAAAAATGGGATGGAACCTGAAGTATTGCTGTTGGACATTGACAAGGCGACCAAGGCTCTCAAAGCACATAACATTGACAAAAGTCCTAAAAGGAAGAAGAAGGAGCCACCCAAAGTAAGTAAGTAAGTGGTGTATTTCAGAACAAGAAGAAGAATATCAAATATTGAATAGTAGCGATGATAGGAGTGCGAAATTTAGCTAGAGCTCTACTACCGAGATCAAATTAATAGATACAACCGTAACTTGACTATGTTTCAATAAGGATGGGCCTTCAGATAGTGCTGCATTGTGCATCGTCCGCACTTTTGGTGGTTCTTCTTCTTCTACTACTACGGAGAGTGGATCATCACCAGCAGCCGGCGTGGTTGCAGGGCGCTTGAAGATAGTTCACACTTTCACCCTTGGGTAAGCAGCAATTGAAGATAGTTCACACTTTCACCCTTGGGTAAGCAATCTCGAGCCATATTGTGAGTGATGATTATGATTAGGATAATAGCGGTGATTGATTTATTAGTGGAGTATTAATGATGATTCATCAACTACTTATTTAGGCCTTACAAAGTGACAATCAAGGGTCAACTAAAGGGTTTGCAACCAGCAAAGCAGCAGCCCTCGTCGTCATCATCATCTACTACTTTTATGCTTGATTTCCACTCAAAAGAGGTCGTAAACAGCAGAATACTTTACATCTCTTCATTTCTCCTTCATAGCCCTACATACATCCAAAATGAATGGCCACTTCATCCTCTACTTCTCTCCTGTTGTATTCTTCTTTCGCGTAAGCTCTTTATTTCTTCTGATTGTTGTTGTCGATGATGATGTTCTCTCTCTCCTCTGTGGCATGAACAGGGAAAGAGTAAGCGCTTCTCATTAGGAAAGATTGTTTCGGATGACAAAGGTAGGCTGTGCTGATGGTGCTTTGTTACTGACCAGCCGTTATAATGCACAACATCAACTGGTGTGTGTAAGCAATAAGTACACGACGAGATATCACAATTTGTAGGTTCCTGTAATGTTGACATTGAGGCGGAGCTTCCTGAAGGGATGACGGTAGGATCATTATTTAGATCTTCATCAATTTAGAACAGTAATGTAGTAGTAGTAGTAGTAGTAGTAGTAGTAGCAGTCCAACTTCTCTCAGAATAACATGTAAACGAGAGACAAGGAAAGGCTTAGGCCTATGCTGCGCAAACACACTCACACACAATTTATATATATATATATATATATATATATATATATATATAGGTGTGTGTGTGTGTGTGTGTGTGTGTGTGTGTGGATTGGATCAATGATGCAATACCGATGTTCAGCTGAAAGACATTCAAGGCAATAATAAGCTGAAAATAGTCGATTCGGGAGGTACTTTGGATAAAGAGTTTGTATTAGATTATGTTTTTGAAGATGTGTGTATCGACTACTAGTACTACTTTGAAAGTATTTGTTCCTCTGACGCCTCTGTTTTCCTTAAGAACTATTTTTTAATCTTGTCTGGGGTATTATTCAACTGTTCATGCTGGTGTAGTGTGATAGTGGTAACGAATGAAATCTGTTGCTTTTCTTTTTAGTCGGGGGCACTTCACAGTTTACATGTACATATCCCTTACTAACACATACGATGCTGTGCTGTGCTGTACGTGAACCCGTGGGGTGTGGATCCCCTCTTCAGGAAGTGTTGCCGCAACAACACAAGTATTTGAGTTGCACAAGTGAAGATCAACGCGGGTCGTCTAAAGCTGAATTTCCACTTTAGTTCATATCTCAAAGTGAGGACGACAAGAAATGGACATGGTCACTGTTGCCATTGCCATGGAGGGTCAACGTCGCAATCTGACAAGATCGATGTGTAGCGTTCATGAGACACAAGCATGCCAGCACGTACATGAATGGCATGCATGCACGTGGATTGAATTTCTGAGCGCGGATGGTTCGTTGCAAGTTTTGCAATGCACATGCGCATCTGCTGTGCTTGCATTAGATGCCTGTCTAGATGCATGGTGCATGTCGTCAATGATTGTGCCATCCATCGTTCAAAACTTGCGCAGGATGGCTAGATGTAGCTAGCCGTCGTTGCGTGCATGACAGCATGGGCAGGCCATGCTGCCATGCTGCCATGCTGCTAGCTAGCCAATGACTAGTAGCTAGCATGCTGCCCAATGCTCTTGGCTAGTTGGGTGAAGGTTGATAAGAGAATAACCAGCTAGCTGGATGAGCGCATATGGCAGGCTAGCTAGCAGGCAAACTCCGTCCTTCTAGCCTTGCTAGCTTGCATGCGCAACAGACATCAGACATGTTCAAGATGCACACATCTAGACGTGGCACTATCTGCAGCTACATGCACTGTGCAGCTCTAGAGCTACTACATGAGCATTGCACGCTACATGACGCATGCAGCGAGACAGGAGTTTTGTTGACAACATAGTTGCTGTCAGTCTTCTGCAGGTCTTGAGCTAGGAACGTACATGTCTAGATGTCTAGATGTACTCACATAGCTTGCTAGATGGACCAATGCAATGCTGTGCACATTAGTTACCGCGCATGCATATATACGCGCCTACTGCATGTACACTCGTACAATGCTAGCTTGCATGCATCGTATCGTACCACATAATGTAAGCGACACGCTTCGCTGATAAATATCCACATGCATTGGATATGTGTCAGTTATGTATCATGATGATGAGTGCTACATCTAGAGCAGTTCCTGACCATCGATATGCTCATCATCTTCTTCCTTCTTCTTTTTGTGTCTTAATTTTCCTTCTACCTATATGGTTGGCGATTACTTACAAGCACAATTAGGATGATTGTGTTTGTTAGGGGCGTGGAGTGCCAATTAAAACTGTAATGGAGTTAGCGCATCCCCTCTATCATTTATTAGACACGCACCTCTTCTTTCGAAGACTGCTTTTGATTCCCTTTTGACTTTGCTCTGAGAAGAAGACAACCAGGATTAAACGAAATAATTTATTTAAATACATCAGAATTAGTATCCATCATCATCATCATCATCATCATCATCATCGTCGTCCATTGTTGTCGTCGTCATCTAATACTATGATGGAGACATCTTCGTCATAATCAATTACCGCACATAGGTTCCTGGATCAACACCCTTGAGTATTTCAGGAATGGATTCTTTAAGGGGGGGATTTGATGTTGAATAAGATGATAATGACGATCATAATATGGGGTTAGAACCGAGGCTATCCTAAACGCTGCTCAATGTGTAGAAACTGCTCCATTTTGTGAGATAAAGAATAATGCCGAGTGATTCGTTGTATGACAACACTGGTGACTCTAGTAATACTTCTTACGTGTTGTGTTATCACTGACTAACTTCTACTACTACTACTACTACTACTACTACTACCGGAGTAATAAGCTGAAACAGCAGCACTGCCATCCCAACGATGAGCTTCAAGTAACTTTTAATACACACAAGATGATGATCACGAACAAACGAAGTGAGAAGGACCCCCAAAAGAGAGATGCAAGTGGGAATAAATGACTCATTGAAAGAAAGAAATTCACAATAATGCTGCTTTTTATCTTGATCCTTCAGTTGTTGAGAACTACGATTGCAATTCAATCTAACCCAGTTTCATCACTTCATCGTTGGGGTACGTTGAATTTTCGTAAAAAGAAGATAGTGGTGCGAATATACACCTTTGAGTAGTCACCACCACCACCACCACCACTACTACTACTACCTTATAGGCGTAATCAACAGAGAAATGGGGACAAATTTCTCGGATGTTTTCTGTAGTAGCAGCCGCAGTAGTAGTAGTAGTAGTAGTAGTAGTAGTAGTAGTACATTAGAGGGAGGAAGGGAGCAGCACGAGTTATTACTAGTGACAATGTTACATCATATAAATACATATATGAATGTATGTTTATATATCAGACTCAGGTGTGGTATCAGAACCAGAGAAACATCCTCTCTCTCTCTCTCTCTCTCTCTCTCTCTCTCTCTCTCAGTAGTATACTAATGACAAAATAGAGGGATGAATTATCAAAATATGACACTGTTGACTCGATCGATAAACGATTAACTACATGTACACACATACATACACAAGAAGAAGATGATGCTAAATAGTAGCGATGATGTTCGAATTCGGTCGTGCCGCAACAGCAGCATGCCATACTCTTATGTGGGAAAAGGAATTACGTAGTCGCCAATAATAAATAATAAAAATAAATAATAATAATGATAATAGGTGGCATAGTACTTGTAAGTTGTTGTGGATACTACTACTACTACTACTACTACTACTATACATGTGGTTTTGTATTGTTATGGCATGTATGTCAACGTATATAATTATAACCACCAATTCGAATCTCCTCTTCCTTTTGATCGATTTCAATTGGCTGCTATTATTGTCATCACCAACCACTTATTATCACCATTGTTATCATCATCTTTGTGATCACAACATCACAACATTCCCCCCCCTCCTTCTCACCATCATCAATACCCAGTTGTAGTTATGGCTGGTTTGGTGATTATGCCATTTGATGCTTAGATATTACAACCATCGTCATCCGACAACAACAACAACATCATCATCATCATCATCATCATCATCATCAATTAGCATACAGCAGAAACAGCAAGAGCACTCAGTAAGCAACAGCAAAACTTGAGGGCAGCAGCAGCAGCAGCAGTAATAGAAATGAAATATAGTAAGGGTGTTCTTATTACTGGCATTGGTCCTATAAATCCCTCTGGTGTACACTTAGGCTTAATTGCAGTACCTTCCATTACAAGAGAGAGAGGAGTATAAACTTGACCAACTCAAATGCTATCATCGTAGACAGACATCACCACCCCCACAATTTCCTCGCAACTAACACACCAATGATGATCAAACAGCATATAATAGCATGTACCCTGTATGCTCATCATCGCCGAACGATAATCATCGGTAGCCTTGGTATCTGAATTGTTTGTACTGGTATGTTATGCTGAATATTACTATTAGTCATGCATGTTTTATGAGATGTCCAACGACTACCATTGCCACTTCGCTGCATCATGTCGCCAAATTGAGAAGGAGGAGGTTGTAAGAAGTCATCAGGATTGTGAATATACGTGGAGGGATCGCAATGCTGAAGAGAATAATTGATAAATGTGTGAGTTGAAGTTTAACGTTGGAATGGGATATGGATGATTTTGCAATGATAATCATTATCGTGATAATGATACGAAAGACAAAAAGATATGCTGCTGCTGCTGCTATGGATTGGGACGGATGCTTGTCATGTCTAGCTCAGTGCAGGAAACTCAATATAACTACTATGTTGAATACTTTATGAAGAATAATAATTGCAAATGGAAGCATACAATGACAATGGAAAGGCGAATGAGAACAAATTTGCACATTATTCAGATTTTATTTCTGGTTTCTGTCATGTCTATTTACTTGATGCTACTTACTCTTAAGTAGCTTGGCAGCAGCTCAGTCGTAGCCATACTCAATGCCGCTTCAACGTCCTAACGACCATTCCAAATAAAAATAATTATATCTACGGGAGCAAGCACATGCACTGAAATGTTCTTCTTCTCAGTTCTCCTAGAATACTGCTAAACAGCATCATAATTATCATTATCTATCGATCTTTGTACATTTATTTCCTAAATATTCTCTCCATTTCACTTCCTATTACCCATTGGAATGATCGTAATAAGTCGATCGCGTAGTCTTTGCTAAAATTAGGGAAGAATTCCCGTACACTCTACGTTTAACGGAAACAGCGTACCGTCATCGATAATCATACCACCGCCGAAGAGAGAAAGAGAGAGAGAGAGAGAGAGGGGGGGGGGGGGGGAAGAGAGAAGAGATCGCGCTCAGAAATTATTTAGAGAGAGAGAGAGAGAGAGAGAGAGAGAGAGAGAGAGGGGGAGAGAGAAGAGATAGCGATCAGAAATTATTGAGAGAGAGAGAGAGAGAGAGAGAGAGAGAGAGAGAAGAGATAGCGATTAGAAATTATTGCCGATGGCTAATATATTGAAAGTATCACTATGATCACTGAAGAGAGTATAAAGATAGTAACAACTCCAGTAGTATTCATAGTTCCTGTACACTACTATCAAACTAACCCCAATGCGCTTTTTCTTTTCGTCCTCAGGCATAGTTTTCTGTGCACCACCAGGAAATAATCATTTAACAAATCAGAACGAAGCTCCATAGCCATAGTGATACAACATTTCATTCATGGGTTTCTTCTTATCATAAGATAAATAATATCACCTCTGCTAAGAGACTACTTTTGAGTCCATTACCACCACCACCACCACCAGCAGCACTCCGATCTCCACCTTGTGCATCATAAAAATAATAAATGAACAGAAAAACTCAACAGCAGCAGCAGTAGCCCGGAAAAAGAGTCGAGGACGCAAAATAATAATAATAAGAGATGATCAATATTAAATTTGCTAGGCAACGAAACAAGAAGATCAGCTGTACTTGTAGGCTGTTGCCTTCAAATAGAAATCGACATAGAGTGTCGCCGTTTGTTGTTGTCATTGTCGTCGTCGTCGTAAGCAGTATCTCTCTCAAATATCCGTGGTCATAATTATAGTTAGCACTTATCGCAACGCACCGTAACTGCTTCCAATTCCTGTTATTCTATCACGAAAGTCCTTCTATCAACAAATGATTGTGAAGATGGTATACAGGATGGTGGGTGGATCGAGAGACCGATGATCGATTCATGATTTCGTGGATGATAATTTCACTGATTTGTTAAACCCAACTAAGAGCCCAACTTTCGAGGTAATCTTCCCGATTCTAGAAAGTAAACTGCCTGCCTTTTGGGCGTACATACATACATAAAGATCCAACCACACAGACGTCACAGAATCAATCTCACGACGGGCACCATTTGCATTTCTCACCATGCCCGTCTTTCCTTCTTGCTTCTTGAGAATTCCCTTCGGTCGTATGTTTCCTGACTTGCCACTGAAAATAAAGGAAATGCAGCAGCCTGTTGAAGAAGCGCTAAGCGGTGAAGAAGTAGGATTTGTTACCTTTTGCCTTCCTTGTCTTCGTCTTCTTTCTTTGCTTTCGAAAGCATTAGTGCTAATTTGTTACCGAAAATGGAGCTATCAGATGGAAAATAGAAAATGATCAACCATATATGTTCTTACGTACTTTTACTTCAAAATTATGATACCTTCTATTTCTTCTACTGGCACTTCATCCGCGTACACAACCTGAATGCAACAAATTCTTGGAGTTGCCACCTTGAAAAGAAATCCAAATCCCATTCCATTCATTTACCCCATGTTCAGAGCCTCTTTTCGTTGTGCTGTTGTCGTCGGACATTCTAAGTAATAGGTGAAAGAAACTCAACGTCAAAATACTCATTGCCCTGCAGCTATCAAATGAAAACTTCCGTCAGAAAAGGTGAAAATTGCTGCACTTAATCTATTTTGATGGCTGAGCTAGATTATTGGACCTTTGTGTAGTTGTAGATGTTTTAATTCGCTAGAGTGTCGGCCTTCTTCCTTTCTTTCTTTCTCTTTCTTTTCTTTCTTTCCTTGTTTGCTGTGGATGGGAGATTTGTTCGATTGACCTTCCTCCTGCTAGTACCGAATTTGCAACAGCAGAGTTTTGTTACAAATTCCATGTTGTTCTGTTCCTGCGACAACACTTAAGATAAGAATGCAGATAATTAACGACTTGCGACTACCGGTACCTGTAATTCATTCTGGAAGAGTCTGTGATGCCTCTTTCTTCTTCCCCGCCTTCAGAATTCTCTTCCTGAAAGTTTCTTTGCATGCGAACGAGTTCTTTTTATCTGATGGATCATTATTAAATGAAAATTATCCCATGGACATCGATAATTGATGTGGAAGAGCATATTACAAACATTTGGAGAGCTAGGAAATTACTTCATTCTGGGAGTCGGTGTTGCGATTGTTGCTACTATGGCAGGATATCTTATTGTGGGGATGTGGCTGAGGTGGCTACTCGGATACGGGGAGTTTCTGCCCGGACATGATCCAGGACAACCTCTTTTATTTTTAGGTAGATGATGCATGATATCAATGAATCGACTCATCAACATGTGCAACATCGTTAGGACTACTAGCATCTCCGATCTGTGGTGTAGTTTCAGTTTTAGCAAAACTGATATTGAACACTGGCGGGATTCCAATAATGCTAAACTGCTTCATTTTCGTTGTTCTCATGGGCGCTTCGGCTTTCGTGACTACTACACATCGTACCGGTTTGCGTCCTAACAGTTTAATCTGCAACGTTTTTGTGGTGTAGAAAGTGCGTTTTATTTACTACCTGCGTTAATACCAGGCTCAAATCAGAGAGTTCACGAGCAGATTCCCTTGATAGCATCATAGCTTGCAATGTATCAGAAACTAGAGAAGCCCATTTAAACCTCATCACATTAAAACTAGACACAGTGTACATAATATTTAACACATGTACGTGCAGGCTATGCCACCTTGTGGCATTGGCGATACTAGCGTGATCATTATCCCAAGAAAGAAAGCGAATCGTACCATTCTAGCATTGCTTTACCGCCACGGGCAAGCGGATCTGACATTAATGTTAGAGACGAAACCTACTCCACTTGCTAGCTAGTCTAGTACAGTCATTCCAATGATGACAAAGGGAGGGCTGAGGGGGAATCGAAGCGAAAATGAGAGACATATATGTAACTGCAGCATTGCACTGACTAGCTAGTGCATGTCAGCTACATTATGGTGACGATTGAAAAATTGAAATCTTCATTACCTAGTTACATCTGTCTCACATACTAGCATAGCTAGATAGCTAGATAGTCCAGTAGTCTGGTAGTGTGTTGTGTCCAGTTAATCCCAAAAATTCTGCTTGTTAGAGTTTTCTAGTTCTGCCTGCTAGCCTGCTCTATGACATCTAGTGCTATCACAAAAACAACTAGACAAGTCTGTTGCGCGCTATAACATCTGGACATATGTAGCTCCGCAGAGCTCTAGCAGCTAGAGCTATCTAGCTACATAGCTTGCGCTACATAATCTACGTACATCATGTGCACGCATTACTAGACCATTACGTGGAATGTATAAATGCGCATGCGCTCCCTACTGCCCACACAATGGGCTACAACGTTCAACTATCGTATCCACAATTGATGAGTGATCGAAGCGTGTGATCAGGACCGCATGCAGTGCGCGACATGTCAATCCATCGTGTAAGTCTAATTCAGAATGACGAACCGCAATATTTTGACTAACGTATCATGGCTTTGCATGCACAATAAACCTGAATCTCTCACATGGAGTTCTATGCATCATCTCTATAATGCCACATTTCTCATTTGTTCCAAATTTACTTGCATCGTATGGATCGGCTCTGCGTGAACTTCCCCAGGAAGACTCTGACATTCAGTCTTTATCGTTCCTTCATCGTTCCTTCCTCTTTCGATTTCTTCCAGGCCCTGTGCGACAATGGCCCGGATGGCGAAGCGGTCTTCGACATCCAGGTGTTCGAATGCATGACTCTCCCCTGTACTTATTCACCGAGTCTGCTAGCCTTTTCCTTTCTGAAGGTGGTCTCGCCAGATTCTCATCTCGTCTAGCTTTAGCTTCGTGATACAAACAAACTTTGCTCGATTTCTTACAATTGTTGCAAGGAATTCGTCCATCACATTTTGTTTTACGAATGTGACACCGATCACAAGCCATTCCAACTCTACTTCTCTTCTTAGCCCTTTCCCCAACGTTTCCAAATCCACTGGAGTGCTTAAGGTCAGCAAGGACTTCTGGTGAGAAACAAGGAAACTCGGGAACTTTCTTTGTTCCTTCGACGATAGTAACTTCGCTCGTAAGTGAAAGAGGAGGGGATGGGGGAAGTTGCAAATCCAAATAGGCACCACGATCCTCAACTTTGCGTCTCTTTACTTCTTTGAAGCTTTCCTTGTCCACGACTAGAACCCCTTTTCTGATGTCATCCTTCATTACTCTGTTTTCATTACCAGTTCCAAACAAACCTAAACTATAGACGTCCTCAGATTCTAGCGAGTGTACCAACGCACTGTCGACACTGAACTCGCTTCTTAACGAAGTGTCACTACTAGTCTCTTTTCCTTCAACGGTTTCTACAGACTCCTCAGATTCTTGCGAATTCATTCCTGCCAGAATGTTGACAGAATCCTCAGATTCTTGTGAATCGTAGGCTGTCTCCACAGAGTCTTCGGAATCTTGTGAATTCATCAGCGCCCCTTCGTTCCCTAAGAAATCATCTATGGAATCTTCTTCCAAAGCCTCGTTCTCTAGGAACACAGGTTCCTGACTCTCTGAGCTAAAAACCCTGAGCATGATTGTTTCGCTTGAGTTATGTTCGACGATCGTGTGTGCACAATGATAAGATTTCGGGTTTCAGACAAAGTTATAAATTTGAAATCTTGAAGGCCGCTTTGTCATTAATTTTCCTTTTTCCTATGTCGTATTTTAAAAATGCTCAGCTTTAAACTAGGAATTTTCTTTCCAAGGGATTAATCATAAGACTTGTGGCTATCAGCGGGAAGGCCTGTCCATCAGCCCTTACCTGCCGTGCCGAGCATCTCATTTTTTGCAGCAGATCTGTGTCGTAGGCTACTCATGAGAGGTGATTTTCATAACAATAATCCGGCTTACAGTAGTCGCAAGTGCCAAAGTGTATGTCCTTGAGAGGAGGAGGGCTCCGGAGATTTCTCGGAGACTATCCATTCGGCACGGCTTCCAGGAAATTCTGATGCTCGAAGAAGGAACAAAAAGGGAGGAGGGCCTGTAACAACGATGTAGATCGTTAGCTCAAGCATTTCAGGCAGCAAGTTGGGGTCAATTCCTACCTGCAGTTATTAATTGCATCATAAAGACCTGGATAACTCTAGGGAATACAAATCAAGGGAGGATACAACTTGATGCTATCTTCGAGATACCAGCGCTGCTGGATGGTGACCGTTTCTATAACCGTGATTTTGCTCCATATTTCCCGAAACAACGAGGGGGAAGAGAAGGCGGCGGCAACAGTTCTAAAGGACGGCGCCTCCGCCTTTCCAGGCCCCAAGAAGGGATACTACTTTGGCACAGGTGATCCATGACTAATACCCGTGCTAACCAACCGCTTTCAACATATAATCTCCTCCCTCTTCGTATTCCTTTGTTTTCAGGGCCTAAGGGACTTGGATACTATAAGGATCGCTCCAAACCAAACCCTAATAACGTTCCATTAGCAGCCCCCTCTTCCTCTTCCTCCCTCTCCTCTCCTTCCTCCTGGGCGCTTGGAGGGTCATCAAACAAATCCGGATTGATTTTCGTAGATCTAGGAAAATTTCGACGACATGAAAGGAATAAGAACCTTAAAGGTTTGATATCTAACTCATCAAATGAAAATTCATCGCTATATATATATATATATATATATATATATATATATATATATATATATATATATAAATCCTTCCTTTTCCACGCTCCTCCTCCTCCTCTCCTCCTCATCAGATGGTGCAGCACCCTCTTCATCCTCTGTCTCTTCATCGTTATCGATTCATTTCCTATCGTCTCATTCATTTCGCGGCAACAAACCAGGGATGTACTTTGGAAAAGGTGTGTGTGTTCAATGAAAGTCGAAGCGAAAGCATTGAAACTGACAAAAGCAGCAATTTCATAAAAGAGAATAAAAGATAGCATTGATCCATAATTTTTGTCAATATTCCAAAGACTATGAATCTAATTCTATCTATATTACTTGCCTTGGTACATTATTATTAATATTGTTTCACTGGTGTTGTGGCGTCGTGTGTTTAAAGGGGAGAAAGGAGTTGGATACTACCCGCTACTAAGGATAGACCGAAGCAATCGACCTGATTCTCTCTCCACCACAGCAATGGGGGGGAGGAAAGCTGCAACAACCACGGCAATAGAAAAGAAGACAAACGGTACAAACATGTACTAAAACGCCAATGAGGAGGATCCTCACAACGGATTGTTTAATGAAGTCAGTCATCATCATCATCATCATCATCATGATTATAATCATCATATCGATGGATTAGCAGACACCGAGTTTCAAAACCACCTTGTTGACGGTAAAAGTAGCAACACGTGCGGGGACGTCGTCATCACTTATGACGATACAGAAGAGAGAAAACTGTATGTAAACTTAACTAAAATTTAACCATATAAATCACTATCACCATCATCACAATACCACATCATCATCAACATATTTTTCCCAGATTATGTAAGATCACGATGACGACGGAATAATGTCCTTAGAGGCACCCATCCCCATCTATGATCACATCATGTATCAACCTTTTCATTGTCAGGCTGATCGAGAAATACAAACAGCGTCTTGCAAAACTTGATGATGAGAATCACAAGGAAGATAACAATAAACTTCAAAGAAAGATGCAACTTGTAATTAAAGTGATTTTCATCCAAACGCCGAATGAAGAGTTATTCGTAGAATGATGATGTCTCATTACCTATCCTCTTCTCCCTGTCTTTGTACCTACTCTTCACTGCGTCCTCCCCTCCCCCTTGTTCTTCCTTCTGTCCTTTTTTCTCAATAATCGATAGGCGGAACGACAAACTGGCAGCAATCAGGTGAGAGAAAGAGAAAGAGAGAGAAGAATGGAATAATAGACCGCCAAAGAATGAAGAGCACAACAACGATTGAAACCTACCTAATATGACGACGACAACGATGATATGATGTAGCAGTAGTAGTTGTAGTCATAGTTGTTGTTGATGTTGTTGTTGCAGAACCAATGACTCTACTACTACTACTACTACTACTACTACTATATTCTTCATCACAAAGCTGTAGTCTACTGCTATATTACTGAAAATAGTACTAATACAACTAATACCAACTACTATTATTGTAATGTTGTGACGATGATCAGATTTTAAGGAATGGGATAAAGTTTCCTCGCTCGTGGGAGGGGTAGATTTAATAACTAATCAATATAAGGATGATGATGTAGATGATGATGTAGATGATGATGATGATGAACACATTATTTTTTTATGGTGATGTAGGTGACGATGATGATGATGAACACATTATTTATTATGGTGAATTATATACGT